>VOQJ01023676.1:0-21457 GCA_015052665.1 Apistogramma diplotaenia | reverse complement strand
AACAAGATCGCGAATACAAGCGGCCGAAATGAGCTTCCTCCGAAGGGTGGCTGGCCTCTCCCTTAGAGATAGGGTGAGGAGTGCGGCCATCCGGGAGGGGCTCAGAGTAGAGCCGCTGCTCCTCCACATCGAAAGGAGCCAGTTGAGGTGGTTCGGGCATCTTACAAGGATGCCTCCTGGGCGCCTCTTGGGTGAGGTGTTCCGGGCATGTCCCACCGGGAGGCGGCAGACCCAGGACACGCTGGAGGGATTATATCTTTCGGCTGGCCTGGGACCGCCTTGGAGTCCCTCCGGATGAGCTAGTGGAGGTAGCTAGGGAGAGGGAGGTCTGGGCTTCACTGCCTAGGCTGCTGCCCCCGCGACCCGGCCCCAGATAAGCGGTAGAAAATGGATGGATGGGAAAATCTTGACTGGTGCTGATAGCTAATATATCAGGGCATCCTCGTCTGTTATCTTTATCCGATTGCATGTAATGCAAACTGAAGCTAAGGCTCAGAGTAAATGTCCAGATGAAGGGTTTACCCTTACATTTGCACATCTTAAGCATCAACAGAACATAAAGGTTGTATGAACTGTCACTGACCTGACTGGAACTGAAGCAGTCAATAACAACGGGAAGTTCAGGCTAGCTCGCTGCCCAGTCTCTCGTACATCACCGTCATCAATTTGGAATCAAGCCACAAAATCCATTTTGTGAAAATGGTGTCATAAAGGTGAAGTGGCGCAACCCAGAATCAGCTGTTGTAATTGAGGAAACTGATGATAGAGCTGTACAGCTGAGAGGGGTAATTGTGTGCAGCAGCCAGAGAATGACTAAGACACTGAACCATTTTACTTCAGAGACCCAATTTTCACCACCTCGATAAAGTTTGGAGAGGGAGCGCGCGAGGTAACAGTCAGCTGTCAGGATTTCTGGGGCTGAGTGGGAGGACATCTGAAGATGATAAGAGAGAGCTGACGGGGGAAAAACATGAAACCTGTATGGGAAAACGTGAAGCGGTGCGGGCAGCTTTTTTAGGGTGATGTGTTTCTTCTTGTCTCTGCTGCTGTGTTAGAATTTGCTTTTTTGCCAAATCACTTGAAGAAGCCACTGATGGGATAGTCGGGTTATTGAATGAGTTGTGCACATGATGTTTTTACAGTGTGAATGTACTTAAGCACAACCCCTAACAAATAATGAAAAAACGAAACTATGTCAGTAGCACTTAATAAGCACATGTCCAACTTGCAAAAATATTCCGTTGCTTTAATAAAATCCTGAATCATAAAGCCTTGATCCTGGTAGAGAAAACACAGAATAATTTAATAAGGCTTAATAAGTGTTGATTTGAAAACTGAAGAACCCATGAACTGTGACTGTGCACATTCCAAAAAACGCACATTGCACACAAGTACCAAGTGCTACCAGAACTTAATTACTGCTATACTTCAATGGGAGGGAAATGATTGAGGTAGTAAAAAATAACGAGCAAAGGAATGAATTTGGCCCTGGGATATGAGAACATGTATCATAAATTATAGGGTCGTGGAAGTCAAGTAGAAATTGCAAGGTGATATATGGTTACATCTGGTGGGCGCACATTGCCTAACTTTATGTTTGAGGTACAAGTAGAGGGTTCCTCTCATGCACTTCACAGAAAAAAAAAAGCAAGCCTCGCTTATTGCAATTGCACGTGCAGCACTAATACCAAAACACATAGGAACATGTAGTGCATATCCCCCGTGCTGCTTTCATCAGTTATCATCTGTTCCATACAAACACTCAGCTCTTTCAAACGTGAAGCCAAGCTGGCATCGCATTCGAAGGCTTCAGCTGTCACCACCGAGCCCCTCTCCGTGGACTCGTTCCTGGATTTCAGGCAACAAGCTTTATCTTTCCTCTCTTGCTACTTGACTCTCCAGAGTGTTACGAGAAACGTGAAGAGTACTTGTCAGTGTTCAGTTTGCATGACTGGGACCCCTTAAGTAAACAATTTGCCGCTGTAAGCCATGCATGACGTGGTCTACCTTTTACACTGCAAGGTATGAGGTAAGGACGATAAGAATATACAACATTTTAATTAAAGAAAGAAATCATGTGTTTTGCTATCACAGACTGGACAAATTGGGGTTATATAAAAGGATATAGATATATCTAAAGGTTTATATTTTTTAAAAATGACTAAAAATACCTTTGCGATGCTATTGTATAAGTGCTTTTAGTAGCTTACTTCAAATTCTAGAATGTAATGTTTCAAGTTTAATCAAAGCAAAGCAGCCTTTGACATCTCTGATGAGTCATCAGAGCAGAAGATGAAGCAAAACTATTTTACTGACTTATTCTTGCGTGTGACTATGATTAGAAGCAACTGCATCTAATTTCATTTCCATTTCATTTCTAATTTAAAATCCAAACGTAATTCATAAAAAAACATAATTTCACGTGTTTTTTCTTTTAGAGGGATGTTTTTACAGTTTCTCTTGAAACTACTTTGATAGAATCACAAAAGTAAAAGACCTAAAAGAGGTCTGTTTATTTCACTGAAAGCAACTTCCCCAAAGGATCAGATGTAGAGCAGCTGGCAGGAATTTACTTTTTTTCCTCAAGGACACTTCAGCGGGGTAGATGATTGCCAGCGAGAGTGCCTGAATGCTGGTGTTCTAGTTGCAGTCGCACTGATGTCACGAAGCCAAACCAAACATTAACACAAAGACATCAAATAACAGCAGAGCTCTCGCAGTCTTACAAGATCTGAACCCTATTTTTTGCAAAGACTAAGGGGGCCCGCTCAAGAGTTTCATACTTTTTCATTTGCATGCTTCCTGCAGCCACAGCAAGCGGATATTTAAACAAGGCAGCAGTCAGGCTTTAAAAAAAAATCTCCTGTAAATATTCATTTTCCTTCCCAAACAGATGCCGCCTTGTGTTAATCCGAGATTAGTTGATTCAAGCTGAATTTAGAGTGAATTTCAAAGCAGCATCGAGCTGAAAACTGAGCTGGTAATAACTGTGTCTATCATTGTCTTACATATGTGCTGTCTCACAAGAGTCAAGACATGAAATCTGAGCTACACATACACGCGCTCGTGCACACCAGAATGCCAAGGAAAACTGAGAAGCTGGAGAGGCGGGTGATGTTTCTGTCAAATCCATCAATATCCAACAAAGAAAAAGGGAAACGTGTATTTTAAAAGAGGTAATTTGATCAAAATATAATTTAATAACATAGTAGTGCCTCTGCTTGACTGTTCTTATAGGCAACTTTTATATAGAAACATGTTCTTATGTCATGAATCAACAAGTAAAAGTATTTTGTGTGCAGAATGACTTTGTATTTGCTTTACTTTTGCATGACTTGATGTCAAAGGAGGTCAGAGTTCTTTTTCCTGTACATTTGTCACACTTTCATGTTTCAGATATTCAAATAAACTTTATTATTAGACAAAGATATCCAGAGTAAACATAAAATGCAGTTAAATCTTTATTTCCTTTATTAAGGGAAAATAAACCAAACCTATCTTGCATCCTAAACCTAAGAGCTGACTGTGATGACTGGGCCACATTGGAGGGTTTTCAAGCATGAATGGCCTTTTTGAGATCATGCCAAAGCATCTCAATCAGATCTAAGTCTGGACTTTGACTTGATCACTCCCAAACTTGATTTATTTATTTATTCGTATTTTTTAACATTCAGAGGTGGACTTGCTGGTATGTTTTTGGATTATGGTCCTGCTGCATAACCCAAGTGCAAATTTCTTTGTTGATCTGAAACATGTAAGTCTGACAAATATGCAAAGCTAAGAAAACACTGTATGTTCCACAGTGGATTTGGTATCTGTCAAAGAAGGACAAACATTCAAATAATGAAGTCAGAATATTTAGTTATTCCTGTGACAAAAGCACAGGCTTCATACTCCTCTGACTATTTATGATGTCATATCCTTTATATGGGCGTCTTGGACACAGCAGCCCCAGCTGGGGTAGCCAGTCAGAGGAAGCCTGACTTTAAGGAGAGGAGCCAAATGAGCTTCAGAGAAAGAATGCACTGTCGGGCTGCACATGAATAAAAAAAAGTGAATCAAATCTCTGGAAGAAAAAAAAATCTCACTGAATGAAGAAAAATGTATTCAATCAAATGTTGCACAATTAGCCAATGAATGGAAACAGGTATGTGTTTAAGACCCCAAACTTGTGTTTCCTCATAACCACAGGGGGGCATAGATTGGTTTGTGGCTTTGCTATTTGTTCGAACAGAACAGCACATGAACAAAGAATTCCAACAATGTGACTGTGCTCGACTATATGATGAAATTTATACTGATTGCTGTGGAAAAACACTAGGAGAGCTTCCAGTACGTTTGATAAGATAAAACACATTGCCCCCTACAGTTAGTTTCCATGCATGCATGCATGAACTTTCTATTCCCTTCATTGGACCCTCTTTCAGTCTCTGACCTCCTCCTTATCCCTGAGCTCCAGTGATCCTGGACACCATGAAAGTTGGGAAGCATCTGCGGGAATCTCCTGGGGTCAACAGTGTTCAGATCACAGATGCACACTTCACAGGGACAGAACAGAGTAGGGGCAAAAATGCTAAATGCCCCGGTTCTTATGTAGAACCTTTGTACTCTACTTGAGCACGCTTTATACAACATATGTCATTTACCCATTCATATGAGCACTTTTTTTTCTACATCTCAGTGCTTTCTATCTAACATTCACACTCAGATGAACGCATCAGAAAGTAGGAGGTTCAGTATCTTGCCTCAGGATATTTTGATATGCAGACTGGAGAAGCCAGTGATCAAACCACCAGCCTTCCTATTAGCAGGTGACTTCCTGCACTACAGCCACCCCTACATTTCCACTCTTATTTCTGCGTACTGGCAGGAGGCCACTTGACTGCGCTGTTAGGATGCTGTTTTAGCCTTGTTTGTTTGTGCTTATATTTTCAGGCAGTACTGGCTGACAAAAATTGCCCACTTGTATGTGATTGGGCCCTATTTATTTTTTGAGCTGAAGTTTTGTTTATATAAATCTGTTTCACTTTGATAGTTGGTTTTCTCTTGTGTCTTATTTCAGCTTTTACTTCCTGTTTGTCTGATAATCTTCACTTGTACAGAGTAAATGCTCCTCCTCCTCCCCTCCTGTTTGTAATCCCCAATTAGTCCATAGTGATATATAGTCCACATTTTGTGGGTGCCACAGGCATACATTGATGAGCTGATAATTGAAGTTTGCCATATAGAGATATGAAAGTATGTTCACGTGTTCATCACTATGAAAATGCATGTGCTCAATATGTTACTAACTTACACTGGAATTTAAATTTCGTTTTGTATTTAGGCGTACTTGTTTGTTTGTTTGTTTGTTTGTTTGTTTGTTTTATTACATGTCGTCTGTCCAAATCACATCAAGCATTTGAGGCTACCATGCAAGAAAAAAAGAATCCTCAGAAATATGTAACAAGTTCTTTTATTTTACAAAAAAGCAAAAAAACAATTAAAAATTTTTTTTTTTAATTTGTCAGTTTTAGCATTTTTGGGGTGTAATTATTACTCAATCTCCATATACTACTGACTTTTAAAGGTTTTTTCATATAAAAAAAAAAACCTATATAATAACATGCTTTATTATCAGTAAACACAATGCATATTTCATATCATGGATGGACCAAAACAAATATGCTATATACCCCAGAAAAACCTGCGCAGACATCTGTTCAGCTAGATGGGCTTAATGTTCAGTTAAGAAAAAAAATACAATATCAAAGAGACAGACAAGGGCCAGGAAAATGAATACAATTAACGTGACAGATGAGTCATTTATTATGATAAGTCTATATTAACCTGGTAGCCCCATAAGCTCCTTTTTGTGTCATAGAGACACTTTCCCTTCATTAATGGCATCATATAATTCATCAGTGACAGGCTCATAACGTCCAGCACGACTGTTCAGAAAATAAATCTCTTCACTCGTGCTTTGTGGCTTGTATCCTTCCTTCTGCAGCCGTATCTTTTGAATTTTGAAAGTACCTGAGAACAAAACAAAATAAGTTTTGTGTAACTTTATGAAATCACATTACTGTTTTCAATGTTTTTTCATTGCTGTTCACCTGTAGTATCGACAGACGGCATAAGTCGAAGGAAGACGGGGCGTGCGTAGGAGGGCAAAGCTTTTTGTACAGCAATCAAAAATGCATCAAGATCCAACTGGTTTCCTGCGTGAGCTACTGCTGCCATACCGGCCTTTCCTTCTACACCTTAACACAATGAGATACAAAGTACTTATTTCTACTCTTTGATTCTGTGCATTTGCATGAAATGTGCAAATGAAATGACTGTCTGAGTTCATCTATACCTGGCACGCACACGCCGTAGACGGCTACATCGGTGTGTCCCAGCAGTTTGCTGAGGACTCCTTCCACTTCTGTTGTGGAAACATTCTCCCCTCGCCAGCGAAAAGTGTCCCCACTACGGTCCGTGAAATACATGTATCCATAATCATCCATCACCAGTATGTCACCTACAGAGCAGAAAATACAGAACAATAAAATCATCATTCTGATCCCTGGAAATGAATGTAATGAAAAAGAACTTTGTCACAGGACTCCATCTGGTGAAACACCAAGTACACCTTACTGCTTTCAAAGGAATTAAGAGGGTAAGTAGCAGCCAAGTGCTACTATTCAAATCCATTAATCAATCCATCCATCCCTCTTCTTCTGCTTATCTGGGGCTGGTCCCTGGGGCAGCCTAAGCTGCCTAAGCAGAGAAACCCAGACTTTCCTCTCCCCAGCCACCTTCTCCAGATTACTGGCAGGAATACTGAGGCATTACCAGGCCATCTGAGAAATATAATCTCTCCAACATGTCTTGGGACTGCCCCGAGGCCTTTTCCCAAAGGACATGCCCAGAAAACCTCACCCAACTGGCTCCTTTAAATGTGGAGGAGCAGCAGCTCTACTCTGAGCCCCTCTTGAAAGACAGCAGTCTTCACCCTATCTCTCGAGGCCAGCCACCCTTTCAGAGGATGCTCATTTCTGCTGCTTGTTTTGGCAATCTTGTTCTTTGGGTCTACCATGCTCCCCTCTCTCCTCAATCACAAACAAGACCCCTAGATGCTTTAACTCCTCCATTGGGACATTAACTAATCCCTGATCACCCTTGACCATGACCTTAGATTTAGAGGTGCTAATTCTCATACCCTCCACTTCACAAGCTGCGGTTGCGGGAGACTTCTGTGTAGTCTCCCGGTAGAATTACAGAGTCACCCTTGAGCGCTCCACCTAGTGAGTGGAGTGCTCAAGGGTGCTCATACCCAGAAGCACTCATACCCAGAATACCCAGGTATTCTGGGTACCTTAAGATTGTGAGATGATGCACAGAAAAGCTTGAAACATAGACAGTCCATCATTAGAATTTTGACTACTGTTAAAGAGAATAAAACATGCCTGAGACATAAGCAGAGTCTCCCATCTTGAATACATTGTGACCTATTTTTTTATTGGTGGCATCCTGATCGGCGTAGCCATCAAATCTTCTGAGCGGATCAGTGTGGTTGATGTGTCCCACTAACATACCTGGCTCTCCTGCAAAGACGAACATTTTTTTGTCTTATTGATAACCTGTTGTTTTACTTTTTTGTGGTTTTATATGTGAGTGTGTGTGCTACCTGGTTGACAAGGTATACAGAGACCCTGTGAATCCCTGAGTAGCTCTTTTCCGTCCTGCTGCACCCTGACCAGTCTGATGGGATAAACATTTGGCAGGATGCAGCTTTTAAAGCCACATGCACCAACCTGGATGGATAAATATAGAGGAGGTACAGTTGGTACAAAATGGATATTGTCATTGAAATCCTCTAGCATCCCAAGAAATCAGTAAAACAATGTGTATGTAAGCAAACCTTTCCATCTATGTTGATCAGGCTACAGTTGCACTCTGTGGCACCATAAAATTCTCCAATTCTTTGGATTCTGAATCTCTTGACAAACTCTTCCCACACCGAGGGACGGAGTCCATTGCCGATGGCAACACGGACCCGGTGTCGAGCCTCTGATTTATCAACGGGCTGGGCCAACAGGTAACGGCAGGTCTCACCTATATACTGGATTACCTGTGTATGCACACAGACACAGAGGAACAATTACACACGAAAACAGAACTGTCTCGAGAAAATCAATAGGACATCTGGCCTGAGGCTAGGCATGCTTCTCATAGCAGTGTGTACTCACAGTGCAGTTATATTTGACACAGTCATCCCAAAAACGACTGGCTGAGAATTTCCTCCTGATCACAACAGTCAAACCAAAGAGCAAACCTTGTCCTAAACCCATGATATTACCTGTAAACACACACATACAAAACAAAACAAAACATTATACCAGTAAACTTGTCCTTTTTTTCTCAGATACAGTGTCCCACCCAGTCAACTTTGCCAGATATTAAAACAATATTAAGATTTGTTTAGCGAGTGAAAAGCTTGTCAAAATTTTGAAACGTCATCTAGACATGGATTTCTCTTCATGCCTACCTTTGAAAGCTGAGCAGAAACACCCTTTAGACACAAACATTACATAGATTGGATATATGTATGTCATACTGAAAAAATTTTAACTCGCATTTGCACTTTTGAAACATCCACTAATTTGGCTCTAGACGTTTATTAAAATTTGATTTTGAACCAAATGTAGCCTGATTTTAGCCTTGACAGAGAACACGTAGTCATTTTTTAGACCTTTCATTGAAAGAGATTCGCTCAGTGGCTAAACTAGCTTGCTAAATTCTTGGTGGAAATTATGTTGAATTCAAAAACTTTGCAGTAACATAAAAATGATGATATTTCACCTGTTTTTTATTTTAGTTTTGCTTTTCAACCAAATTCAGACCATAGGTTCTTGTGTGTTAGATGTTTCTACTGTTACTTTTATCCTGTGCCTTTTGTGTTCCCTGTTTCTGAAATCATATTTACTGTTAATCTTCATGTTTCAGTGGCTTCATGTTTCAGTGGTCGCCGGTCCCTGTGATAGCAACTTCCTTGTTACCAAGTCAAATCTGTGTTTTTTAATTGATGTGCCTACCTGCAGAATGATAGAGAGGTAAACAGTTGTACATGATGTCATCTCGACGCAAGCCAAAGGAATGAAAACCAAAGGCTGTGATGCGGTAATACCTGACAAAAAAGGAATGGGTATAACTCTTTACCAATCCTCAGCTCGCTGTTTAAACAATTTTCTTTTAAGTGCAGTTTGGTGATTCAGATGTTGTAGTGATGTAGTGAATTTATAAATCAAATCTTTCTAGATTTAGTGTCATTGCAGACATGCCACAGATAAACTCACCGACTGTGCACCACTACAGCGGCCTTTGGCATTCCTGTTGTACCAGAAGTGTAGATGTAGAAAAGTCTGTCTGCACAGAAAAAAAAGAAAAAATTTCTATACTGCATGCTCAAAGCTTTCTGGCAGTGTTTCACGTGGGTGACATGCACAATGACTTTCCCGTCATTCTTTAAATATTTTTTTCTCTCCATCCATTTCCTCCCACTATTATAATCAAGTAAAGACATGAAAAGTCTCAACACAGGAATGGCAAGTAATAACAAAGGCAAATACAGTATATTTTAAAAGATAAGAAAGTACGTTTAATACAATTCAATTCAGTTTTATTTATACAGCGCCAAATCACAACCGTTGCCTCAAGGTGCTTTATATTGTAAGATAAAAACCCTACAGTAGTACAGAGAAAACCCAACAGTCAAAACGATACACTAAAAGCAAGCACGTGGCAACAGTGGAAAAGAAAATCTCCCTTTTAACAGGAAGAAACCTCCAGCAGAACCAGGCTCAGGGAGGGACAGTCATCTGCTGTGACCAGTTGGGGCTGAGGAGAGAGAGACAGGAATTAATAATAACTAATGATTAAATGCGGAGTGCATTGAAGAACTTCAGTTTTATCTTAATTTAGAAGAAGGAAATTAGATGTCATCCAGGCCTTTATGTCTTTATGACATTCCTGCAGTTTAAGTAATTGCTGAGTGTCATCTGGTTTCATGGATATATAAAGCAGGGTATCGTCTGCATAACAGTGAAAATTGAAGCAATGTTTTCTAATAATACTGCCTAAGGGAAGCATGTAGTGTAAATAAAATTGGTCCTAGCACAGAACCTTGTGGAACTCCATAATTAACCTTAGTGTGTGAAGAAAACTCCCCATTTACATGAACAAATTGGCATCTGTTAGATTCAAACCACTGCAGAGCAGTGCCTTTAATACCTAAAGCATGCTCTAACCTCTGTAATAAAATGTTTGGTTAACAGTAAGGCTGCACTGAGGTCCAACAGGACAAGTACAGAGATGAGTCCACTGTCAGAGGCCATGAGAAGATCATTTGTAACCTTCACTAATGCTGTTTCTGTTCTGTGATGAATTCTGAAACCTGACTGAAACTCTTCAAATAAATGATTCTCTGATGACTAAAATTTTATTTCTGAAGTAATCCATGAAGTGATTACTAGTTAGAGTTGAAGAAATACTCAGCCTGGCTACAGTGCTGAAAAGAAACCTGGGGTTGTTCTTATTTTCTTCAGTTAATGATGAATAGTAAGATGTCCTAGCTGTACGGAGGGCTTTTTTATACAGCAATAAACTCATTTTCTAAAATGAGCTAAGTGAGCATCTTTTAAATTAGTGAGATGCCATTTCCTCTCCAGCTTATGGTTTATTTGCTTTAAGCTGCGTGTTTGAGAGTTAAACCACAGGGTCAGCCCCTTCTGATTTGAGGCTTTCCTTTTCAGAAGAGCCACGGTATCCAAAGTCGTACGCAGTGAGGATGTAAAACTGTTAAGGAGATCGTCTACCTCAGTGGGAGCAGAGTTTAGGTAGCTGTTCTGCACTGTGTTGGCACATGGCATTGAAGAGCATAATGAAGGAATGATGTGCTTCAAGCATTCTGACAGTTAGTGTGACTCGGGAGTGTTAATTGATTTAAACTAACATATTCATCCTGCTGTAACCAGGTTTCTATAGAAACACAAATGTGCAAAGATAGAAATGATTTAATCAAACATACCCGGAGCTAAATTTACATGCATTATATAGAATAAAAGACAAATACTGTTCACAACGTCAAACTTTGAAGTAAGTTGAATGTTTTTGTTACAGTGGTGTGTGCACATGGGCTAATTTGAAAAGAAAAAAAAGATACACAAGTGAGTCAGATTTCGCCGTCAGCCATTCACTCCAGCAGGTAAAGACTTGCTGAGGACAAGAATGTGCTGCAGTCAAAATCTAGTAAAATGTAACTTAAGAAGATAACATAGGAATACAGTCTTACCCCTACACACATGCACCAACACTGCAGAGCCTCACCGTTAAATTCTTTCCTTAGTTTGTAGGGTGGTGGCTGTCTGGGTGAATGGGCCAGCAGAGAGTCCAAACTCTGAACCTGAAGCTTCTCCTTATCTTCCTCCCTACCTGTGCTGAACAAAACCATGCTGGGCTGCAGCATGCCACTTACTTCTGACACAGCTGGAAAACAATCAAAAGTGTGAAAAATGTAAAGCTGGCAAATCAATACATAGTTTATTAACTGAAAAAAAAAGACTCTAACTCCACTTGTAACCAAATAGGATTAACTCAGTATACATTTGGCTCCCACCTCCTGTCATCTCCGATCCAAATACCATCGCTCGAGCTCCAGAAACGCTGAGACAGTGCAGCAACGGCTGCTGTCTAAGGTTGTAGTTGATGAGAGCAGCCTCTACACCTATCATAGCAAGACCCAGCCATAAAGCCACCATTAAAGGCTGACTTTCCATGTACAAAGCAACCACATCACCCTCATTCCAGCCCTGAGCCAGTGCCCAGTGAGCCACAGCATGGCATCTCTCCTGTAGCTCTCTAAAACTCCAAACCTGAAATGAAATGTAAAATCAGTAAGCTCAATTCAGTTTGTTCCCTATTTTAACAAAGGTGCCAATATACTTCTTGATTAGAACTCACCTCTCCTGTGGCCTCATATATCAAGGCGGGTTTGTCTGGGTGCTGTGCCACTACCTGGGCAAACAGGGCAGGGACGGTTCTTCGGTTTCGCTGATGATGATACATGGAAAGTCTCACTTTAAGTATAACAACTAAACACCTTTAGGACAGAAAGAAGGGGGAAGGAGAACAGTGAAGGGCGTTTGCAAACAGGAGTGGAACAGCATAGGAAATAAGTTAGTGACAAACTGGGGACAAACTCATACAAATTAACTACTTACATTAGGTCTCTTTTGATGGTATGCAAAGCTATAAGAATGTTCTTCCGAGATCCCATGTGGGCCAAGCAGAGCCCCAGCCCCACCAACAGGCTGTAGAGCCATGGGAAGGAGCAGAACCACACAGCAGCCAAACCAATGATGATAAATATGACACTGATCTTTTGCTCCATTAGCTTATCTGTGAGAAAACAAAGAATGACTTCAGATACAATAAATAAATAAATAAAAACACTGATCTAAAGTTTGGTGCGACGAGGCTTACCTCTGAAAGAATCTTAATTATGGTGCTCCAAAAAAAGAAAACAAAAACAAAAAAAACCAAACAAATAAAAATAAAAGGACTCAGTGGTAGCAGTGGGCCCTAAAGAGCTCCTTCACAAGTCCAAAGAAATGTCAGCTCAACTGTTGAGTTGAGTCACAGCATTAGAAGCAGCTCAAAGAGCTGTCAGATGTTTGCAGAGGCAGGGGTGAAATGCCTGATAAGAGGCAACACACAGCAGAGAGTTACGCAGGTTACAACCCATACAGCTCCTGCGTCACAGCGCAGCCGGGATGATTCATTACTCCTGAGGCAAAGTGCTGCGAGTCTGATTTATAAAATTATGCATGTACGATTTCATGCGGGAAATGACTACATGGCTTCCACTGAATACAAATCATATTCTGTAGTGGCATCATTTCTTTAAATAATTACAATGGAAATCAAGGAATAGTCTAATCATCATCACTTCAAAGGCACCCCAGAAAGGCTAATCATCACTTCATTGACTTCCTTTTTATCAACTGCACAAACATTTTACACATAAGAGTTCATCTTATGTTTGTATATATCTAACATAAAAGTAGGATAGTTACTAAATCAGTGTGTTATTTTTTTTCCTTTGGGGGCGGGCAGTTGTTTTTGTCTTTTTTGTTTATTTTGTTGTTTTTTGTTTTTTTTAATCAAATAGATTTTCGTTAAAAAGCAGAAGGCAGTTTTTAAAAGAAAATTCAGGGGTTTTCTTTCCTTTGAGTAAAAAAAAGTAATAGTGTACAAGCACCATGCTCAGTAAATCAAACTAAAAATTTGTTGCATATTTATTTACTAATTGTACTTGTTTCTGCTTGTGTTGCATTTCCCATGTATGGCTATATAATATAATATAATATAATATAATATAATATAATATAATATAATATAATATAATATAATATAATATAATATAATATAATATAATATAATATAGTTGAGTTGTCTAATAAACCACCAACTTCTTCTCAATATAAACTTTAATACATTTTCTGGTGCATATCCTTCAACGACAACAGTACCAAATATAAACAAAAAAGTAAAAAAAAAAAAAAACAACGAAATAAAAAAAAAATTCAGGTCTGTTCAGTTCCCATCACTGCTGCAGCTTTCATTTCAAAGATTTGATTTTAGCCTTACAGTAACTAAGAATCCATAAAGCCTCCTTGTGACACCATACAAGCTTAAACACAGTTTGTTTGCAGGAAGCTGCAGCCTTATCAGTAGGGTGGGTCTGTTTTTGTGAATTGCCCAGTTATTTGGGGCCACATTTGCAAGTTCATGTCCACAATTTCAAGAGCAAAAAGAAAAAGAAACTTGAAATATGGTCTCTGGGGGTGGTGGTGGTTGGGGGTGTCATAGTTCAGTTGCTAATCAAGGGAGATTGTTTAAAAATAGCCACAAGTGATTTTAAAAAATCACTCATTTTGTTCGTAATCAAAGAAACCGACATAAAGTCCTCGCAGGAACCCACATGGGAGCGAGGGGAAAAGCACTTCATGGGTAATTTGCATCATTGGTCAGTTGTTTCCATTACAGCATACTGTTAAATCCAGTACATAGAAACAAATCTTATCTAAGAATATCCCATGAACAAAAAGCATAGCCACCTTTATATACAAACAGCCATTTATGCAAAACATTTATGTAAAAAAGAGCACATTTCATGCTCATTTTTTCTTGGAGCCTACATAACATAAATTTTAGCATCTGCACTGAAAATAAATACATCTATATTAATCTCACTTTTTATCGCTTTGACAGGAATACAGCTTATAGTATTATTGTGATATGTTCGGGATGAACCGGTTAGCCACTCAAGCAGCCCAATAAACACAGCTCCTGAATAAACACTTTAAATAGCTGGCTTCTTCCAGCCTGTGACATTAATGACATGTTTTTGCACTCAGTGATGAAAATCAGTCATTACTGGTACATCTTGATCTATAAAAAGTGCTACAACACAAAAACAATGAGGAAAATTTACCTAACTCAGGTGGTAAATCAGACCTTGTGACCCTCTGAGTACCAGGGCTACTGGATCGAGTTGAAGTTTGGTCCCATTAACATTACTTAGGGCTGAAAGGCCTCAGAGTTACCTAAGAGGAACAATCTGTGCTTAATGAGAGGTCACTGCTCTGTTATGTGACCCTTAAAGACAAGCCATAAATGCTTGCAGCTCAGTACCAAAGGATTTTAAGAAGATTTTAATAAACCTAGAAATTATCATTTAATTGTATTAGAAATCTATATTCTTTTTCTTTTTTCCTAAGTCACCAAGCCTCTGTGAATCAATCAGCAACCATGTGGTGAGTCACTGCTTCTACAATTACTTGAAATTGAGTTTGAATTAACATGCACTGTGGGTGACAACATAAATGACCTAATGAATGATTCAAACATTTAAAAATCAGGGCTAACGTAGCGCAAATAGGCTGAAAGTGTGATTGTCATTAAGTCTTTGGAGGAACACATAAGCTTCAGCTCGTCATATCTGTGACTCTCCTGTTTGCTGCCCACTCCGTGAACCCTAAAGGAAGACAAAACACATTGTTATAAGCAGAGTAATTTTAATCTGAAAGAGTAAAAAAGTGACATGTCACTAGTGAATTAAAAATAATAAAGTGTTACAGATGAGAAAATGCATTTCCACCATAAAGCGTGCTTGTGACAGACGAAGATATGCTCTCGTATTCCTGCATGCTTACTTGTGACTGACTGCTGGAGGGATTTGTGCTGCTCAGGTCCGAGTATCTCTTCTTCTGTTGTGTGCAGATACAGGACAGGAAATGGGCGTATTCCTCTCTCACCTGCAGAGGGCAGCAGAACATCAGGATAAAAAGATCTCAGCTCTCATAGCCATGCAATCTAATTTTCCAACACTTTTGCCCTGTTAATGGATTTTTTTAAAATATATATTTCTATAAGATGTGTTAATGTCTGTCTTTGCAGCATGTTAACACACAGATACTGTATTCCTACCTGTTTAGAGAGCAGGCAGTGCATGATGAAGACGAGTGCACCCTGCAGGCTGTTGGAGATGGTGAAAATATATGGCACCTCGATAGGAGAATCCTCTTGGAACAAGAAGACCCCAGACACCCACATCAGGCCCAGAATACACATCTGGGCTATAGCCGTCACTGTGAAAGCTCTGCAGGGAGAACAGAAGGATGGGGCAAACAGTAAGTCAATAAAAGAGAAACCGAGATTGATAAAGATTACACATGAATGACTCTGTTGCATCAGTATTTGGAAAGCCCCATGAAGAGTGAAAGAAAACAACGGGAGACGTGCGCTCAGCAAAGCAGCCACAGAGGAGATATTTTTTCATTCGTTTCCTGTCTACTGAAAGCATGTGGAAGAAGAGAAGCCAAGGGCTAATGATAAATATAAAAAGAGGCGCTCTATTTTAAAAAATATTTCATTAATTTACTCTGCAAGGATCCTTTGTTCTATTCATTTATCTAGACAAGCTGTTGCTGTGAAGGAGATCAGTGATTTCAGTTCTTTCTTGAGCAACCAGCTTAGCCCAGAATCGATTCATCAAACAAGATCAGAAATTTGAAAAAGATAGACATTTTTTCCACTGACAGAAAGCACTGATTAATAAGTTAACATAAACAAGCATCACACTCACATCTGTTTCTGGCAGAAGATGTTCACTTTCCTAAGTTCTTGGCCTAAACTACACATCATTCACCGATCGACTGTGAAAAGAAAGGAGGGATTCTTTTTCATTTTAACTCTAATGCTTTTTGCAGCAATGAGTGGAGGATATATGAGGCAGGGATGAGCGTAGTGTAGGAAGACAGTCCGTCAATAGCAGCCCATTAGGGAGCAATCAGAACTATGAAAACATTCTCTCCATTCTTTCCCTCTCACAAAACTTATTCTATCAAAGTCATTCCTAATCCCAAAGCTGCCTTATTGAATGGATATACAGTAAGTTTTATAGTGTTTGGACAGGCGGCAGAAAAGGTTTAACACATTGCAGAAGCCACAGAAAAACCCAAAGCGTTACACATTCAAATTAATACCCGGACTCACTTAATTTTGTGCAGTTTGGAGAGGTCTGGGTTGAGGCTAGTGAACTTCTGGGCAAGTTTCCATACGGTGATGATAAAGAAGAAAACATTCACAAGGATGACTAAGCACACGGGCCCGAAGAAGCTCCAGATGAAGCCGTCATCCCTGGATAGCCAGCAGCTACATTTGGGAGCGAGAAAACACACGTTCACAACAGGATGTTCTTTGCTTCACTGAGATAGATAACAGTGAGTTTATGTAATCCAGTGATGTCATTACTAGGAAACAAGTGAGCACGTAGGAATGCATGCGCAGACATCGCTTTTAACTTTATAACAACGTAGCTGTTTGAATTTTCATTTACTTTTCTTAGATGACTTACTATGTTTTAGTGCCATATCCATTTGGTTTAACACAGGCGGATATAACGACGATAAGAAGAGGTGTGCCATAGCCCGTAGCATATAGGTAGAGGGGCCGAATGGTGGCATTGAACACCAGGACAACCATGCGGTACAACTGCACCCCCTCTAACAGCACCCAGGTGAATACCGCCAAGAAGAAGAAGTGGAGCATCACCGCAACAAACGTGCAGCCACCCTGTAATGTAAAAGGACAGGAAAAATGAACACATCAGAGAAGATGGAGCGCTGCCCTGTCACTGAATTCACAGCAGTAAGCTGTAATGCAATGCTTTGAATCAGAAGTATTCACACAATGTTGATTCTCAAATTGTGAGATTGCTGCATTGTTATATATTGTTATATTATTATTATTATTACTACGCATTAACCATTTTATCTTTTAACTGCCGGTGTATGAATAGATTGAAGTCACAACTGAAATGTTGGTGACATAGTAGGCCATCCAACTTATGAGCCATTTCAATTCACAGGTAAGTGCCTGTAAAATGGCAAAAGTGACCTTGACCTTGAGTACAGTGAACAGACTGATTGCTCCTTCAGCCAGATGAGCTAAAAATGAAACCTCTCACTGCCCAGAAACTACAAACTGACATTTGATAGTTGTGAAAAGCACAATGTGTGACAGATTAAGTCAAGAGCAACACTTCCACAATTCAGTGGCCTCACTTGGCTGCATGATAACACAACTGAGTGTTTCGTAACATTGTTGCCGTTAAGAGTTAACTAAGGATTTTTCCTCGGTGCGTCTCTTCGGCCGAATCCCAACACTGATCAATAAATTGGCATGGAGAGAACTAAAGGTACCATCAAGCATCCATAACAAACCTCAACACAAACACAAACATGAGGATAGAAAAAAAAACAACCTTTTCACATATTCACTGACAAAGTTGAAAATGAAGGTTAGCCAGCCAGCTGCTGCTTTGTCTGCATTATCAGGCTTGTGATTACACTTGCCACAATTACCACAGTTTGTTATCCATGCAGCTGTGGGAACCTATCAGCTCATGGATCTCTCAGAGCTGGCAGATTAATGCTCCTGGCAACATTGAAATGTTGTCTGCTCATGGTTTCCTAAGCTCAGCACTGTTGACAGTTAGTGATTATTAATAACATGTGAGCACTGAAAACAACGTAATTGTTAATTAGACGATTCATTTTTGTACTTTTGAAGCATCAAAATGTGCATATAAGGGCATTTTACACTTGCTGGCAAACATCTGCACTACTTGTTGTCTGGTAGTATCCTGAGCTGCCACCCTGCCTGATCAGTACTTATTCTGTTTTTATCCAGGTACATATCTCCTTATTACAACATTTGTTACATTATTAGTGAGTATTAAACATTGCAGGTTGATGAGAAATGTGCCTGAGTGAGCTGTGTTTGAGTTGCTGTAACAGCCCAATGTGCCTGATCAAAACATGCCCCGTTCTTAATCAGACCTATAAAGAGCAGCATTAAAAGCTTAACAAGCCTTCCTGTAGCGTTTCTACAGATAGCAGGGGCTGTGTGCAATTTAAACAGAGTGTAACTGAGTGTGATTGCATAAGCTAACTGCAGCCAACGTTATTTCAAACAAAAAACTAGCCCACAGACTTCTGGAGGCAATTAATTACCAAGTAATTACTGTATGAGACGTTTTAAATATCATTAATTGCAACTAAATGAGAATAATCAAAGTAAGTACAAATTCCCCAGAACCGTGCCTCTGGTTAGAACATATTAGAACAGTTTTGATTCACTTTGGAGTTTTCTTTGCTTCGAACTTCCCGATCCTCATTTTGTAATTCCCTGCTCGATTCTAAGCCTACTCCAAAAATCTGTCTGTGAAAAACGAAATTTTTTTCCCCCTCAGAAAACCCAAAGGGTATTCTGCTGTAACGTGGCAGGAAGCAGCGCTTGAGATATAATTCTGCGGGAGAGCTATAATGTTAAAGTGATGAAGACTCTGCTTTACACCGTGTACACAAGAAGATAAGTGTCATGTGAAGTAATTACATCTTAACTACAGTTTGACCCATATTCACAGGTACAGGCCACACCTGGTACAAGACGCTGCTGTGAGCATACGTGCTTCTAACATACAAGTTCAGCTCTCAACGGCAGTAATCTTGGCATTTTAAGATGGACAAGAATTACTACAATTAGTAGAATTGGTAAACTATTATGTTCCTCTTAAGAAATGCAAACCATGCAACTGTTTTACAAACGTACCGCAGGTTCGGTTTGAGAAATGCCAGCCAGGAAGATGAGATCAGCCATGAAGAGGCTGATGCACAGGTGTAGATGGATGGTGGTGCGGGTCCCTTGTATTGAACGGCAGAACTTGAATGTCAGGATGCACAGTGTGAGACACAGCAGGGAGATGGTCAGTCCTATTTTAGTCACCAGCTGGAGCCCATATGTGTGCTGGAAGAGAAGGTGGATGTGAGTACTGCTGGTTACCAGTAAATAGCATTTTGTTGCACTGTGTGTAGTTTTTTGTTGTTGTTGTTGTTGTTTTGTTCTCCCATGTCTCAGCAATCAGGGGGACAAAAAAATGCCAAAGTGACACACATCAACAAAAACAAAAAGCTTTTGTGGTTTTCTCCTAAAAAGGTTTAGGATCAGAGTCATTGATGATGTCTTAGACCTCAAAGGGTTACGTTTTTATTTAGCTTACCTCCACAGGGTGAAGGGCCATGAGCACAGCAAAGCTGCTCAGATGGTCACACGTACAAACAGTGTGAGTGGCATTGGATTGCTGCTTCAAACAGCCATCTTTGGACCAGACCCCTTTCTCATGCCAGTACGCACAGATGTAAGTCAAGTTAGGGGATTCATCCATAACCTAAAACCAAAAGCAATACGTCAATATGACATTTTAGATCGACTGTAATGATCAAAAGAAGTAAATGACTGATTAGAGTGGCTGTAGCACGGGTGGGACTACCTCGAGATGTCTGAAGGTGATGTTAACAGAGCGGCTCAGTTTCTGAGTGGATGGATTTGAGACCACGACAGACACAACTTTGGAGATGACCTGACAGGAGGAGTTGGCACCACTTTTTTCACATTCTTTAACCTTCCCGAAGGACGTGTTCACGGAGCTTTCCAGGTTCTTGTAGTTCAACAACGCAGCCAAAGCAAAACCTGTAAAAGATACTCAACGCATTAATGTTATAAATGTATTATGACTTGAGATGGACAGAAGAGAACAGAGACTTACCAGGATATGGTCCGGTCCCGGCTGCTGTGCTCCAGTCCGTGTCAAGAAGAGCATTTTCACTGGTCAAATGAATCGGTCCAGCTGGTCGTCTCGTTCCTCTTTGAACAGCAATCTCTGCATCTGTTCAAGCAAATTATTCATTTTAACTCCCGTATAAGTTATATAACAACTCTTGTAAGTTTTTTCAGAACAATTCAAAAGTTTTACCTATCTCGGTGGTCTCCATCTTAGTATGGTTGCGTTTTAGCTGAGGCCCAATGAATAAAATAGAGTCCTCCACTGCAGTGAGCAGCCCACTCACACCTTCACTGTCATCCAGGGTGCCAGGGGACAGGACCTTGTTAGTCCCTGTGAAAAGTTTCTGTGAAAGACACACAGGAAAAGTAATGGAAATAGTGTGCATATATTTGCATGTGGCATGAATATATGCATACTTGTATCGTTCTCTGACCTCCAGTAGTGCATCTCCATCAAGATTTACTTCGCTGCCAGTTCCAGACAGACCCAAACAGCTGCTTCTCATCATGGACATGATGTCTGCCAGGCCCCCGAGCAACTGGAAGTTACACACAGAGAGAATAAAGGCACAATTCTGCTTGTTCTGTGCTGAAGTTCATGTATACTGAACCCTGCAGGGCCATAGGGTTGTCTAGAAGAGTGGTTCCAATTTGAGCTGCCAAACCAAACTGGTGTCTCTGTGTGCAAATCCAGGTGTGCTATGAGATTTATCGACAGCCATATACCGTATTTTCCGGACTATAAGTCGCAGTTTTTTTTTCATAGATTGGCGGGGGTGCGTATAATACTCAGACGTATATGTGAAATTATTAACACTACGTTAAGAGTCATTACTTTATTTTGATGGCGCGCTTACTCATTCGTTACGGTAGCTGGAGAATTCTGGACGTCATTACAGTACGTCAAACTGTGACATCATTACGTTCTTGTGACTGTATCGTCTTCACCGCGAAGTTCGTACGGGGAGATGTGCTTTATGAAGCCTTTTATGTTAAATAAATATGCCTGAAGGCTAAAGAGAAGTGGAGTCATGCAAGAGGAAAGAGAAGGCTGTGTGACCCAGCTCAACATGTTATTTTCACGTGTTCGTTATTTTCACACTGACACCCGAAACCATCCTTTGGGATTCAGGCCGGAATAACGAAAGCGATGTCTACCTCCAGAGGATGAAGAATTCAGTGAGTTAGCTTCATGGTTTGATAACCTTTATTAGCATGTTCTTTATGCTATAGTTATCTGAAT
>VOQJ01023670.1:15056-28370 GCA_015052665.1 Apistogramma diplotaenia | reverse complement strand
TCTTCCTTCCCTCTGAGACCTGGTCATCCTGAGTAAAAACCACTGCAGCATATTTGAGAGCTTCCTCTGAGAAATATTGGTGTATTTTCTGAATGACAGCCTGCTGCTGCTGCTCTGTGGATTTATCCACTTTGAGCACAATGAGGAAAGCATGAGGCCCAGGAGGAAACTCAGTGACACACCTCAATATTTCAGGCTTCAGCTCCTCCTCTGATCTACCTGGGCTAAAGAAATCAGGAGTGTTGATCAGAGTGATCCTTCTTCCATGGACAGACTTGGTCTCAGCTTGACATTCAGTGTTGTTAATCTTGAACACGTCTTCTCCAAACATGGTGTTTGCAAGGCTGCTTTTCCCAGCTCTGGTGTCTCCCAGCAGGACAATCCTGTACATTTGTTGCACTGGAAGGAGGTGAAGACAGAAAATTAATAAGAGCCTCTGAATATTATTATGATGCAATTACTGACTTTGAAGATCAGATTTAAAAAAAACAAATATGTCTGCATGAGTCTAAACATCACTGAGCCATCCTTGAATGCCTTGTTTGTTGATTACATTCTGTGCTGGAAAAGCGCTGACAGTGTGATCAGAAAGAAAAGGAAGCATGCAAGCAGAAACATTAATACTTTAAACCTGCTCTCCTGGGCTCCTCTACTGTATTCACAAAAAGGAAAGTATAGGCAGAGGAGAGCATCCTGTTGTGTCAGGATCAACTCGCTTTACTCAGAGAACTCAATCAGACTCATGTCTGATAAAATCTGTTGTTACCTTTGATGTACTTTTGAACCTCACATGATTTTCCTGCCATGACAATCATTGTTGGTGACACTAGAAAAGCAAATTGAGTGAGAATAACACATTAGATTAGTCTGTTATTTGCTATATTACACAGGTAATGCCAACAAAATGCTGTGTTTACTAGTTTGTTAATTTAGAACACCTGTCCTGGGTCTGATGTTTTCTGTAGTTCTTGGTGGGTCACTTGGTGTCATTTCTCCTCTTCCAGGCTCTTCCTCTTCTGCTTGTGTTGTTTCCCCTTTTGCTCCCATGTTTTTCTGCAAAACCTGAACACTTTGCCCAAAGAAAGCATCTCTCAAAGACTCAACTCCAGCACCGTGCATTCTGATCCACACATGCTTAGAGATACTTCTGCTGATTCTGTTTTCTCCTGACAGGTTCATTGCTGTAGTTTCTAGAAGAGATCAATTGCAGTGTGTAATTAATAGAGTACATGGCATTTATTGTGTTGCTGAAAATGCTGCACACATGCATAAATTGCTTCAATCAAAAGAAGAGAGTAAAAGCATCCATAAAATAATTTACCAACGAGCAATGTGACGCTGCATCCTGTGTAGCCATAGTAACCATCAGAGTAACTTTGTCCTTTAACTGTGATTTCTGACCACTGATTTCATTACTCGCTTGATTGGCAAATTTTCAAAGCACAAACATATTAAAGAGACGTGCAAAACTATAAATTTGATCTTAAAAATCATTTTAGATTTCCATTTTTGTCAGTTACACAGTTGCTCCATGACTTTGATGCAGACTGTTACTGTCTGGGAGATGGGCGATGTAGTAATCATACTGTGGTAAATATAACTGTTAGTGTAGAAGTCTTGGAATCACGTTTTTAATCATTTCTGCTTCACTTCTACACAGCTCATTTAAACTCGAGGCACCTTTGTGTGAAAGGTGTTCCGCTAACGTTGTGCTGTGGCTCCATCTACAGGTTTCTATAAAATAATGCAGTCTGGTTGATTTCACTTTTGGTTTCCTCTGTTCTCTTTTTTTATTTGCTGCTTGCTTTCAAACATAAATCAAACAGCCTTTTAAGATGAAATAACAAATAAAAAGAACAAATTTGCTTTGGCTGTTTTGTTTAGCACAATGAGTCATGCATCACAAATACCAAAAGCACCAAGAGGCCTTGGAGCACGCTCGCCTTGAACTGACATGTTACATTTGGCTGTATGATGCGGTTTTCAGAGGATAATTTACCTACAATATGACTTTTCAAAATGCACACAAAGAGTTAAGGTTAAAAGAACTTACCCGGCATGTTTGCAGAGCTCGACGGCCTTGGTGTGCCTCTGCCTGAGCTTACTTTCACTTGCTGTTAGTAACAATGAGCCTGGTGGGGTAGGAGGAGGCTCCACTCCCCCCGCCCCCCCTGAACAGAAGAGAATGGATGGATGGATGGATGAAGTGGATGATGTATAAAGTCAAATTTTGCATTTTCTTTTATATATGCCTTTATTTGCATTGCTGTGACATTATTAATTCCAAAATAAGCTTAAATGAAATTATGAATAAAGTGAAAGGTGTAAATATTTTAATGTAAGGATAAAATGTAGATATAGGGTGCAGTGATTTTTATTATATTTATAAAAAATGTCTGTATTGCTGAGGTCTGGTAGTAAAATCCTCTCTAAGTTTCACTCTCACTAAAAGTTTGAGCACATTTACATTTTTCTTTGTAGTATCGAGTTCATTTTGTTCCCCATCGTCGCTCTTTCAGTATGTCAGTAACCACACAACATCCTGACTCCAGAGCTGGGGGATATATACGTACTGAAGAGTGCAGAGCACACCGAGCATACTGGTACTGCTTTAATCACGATCATCAATCTGACCATCATTCATCATTATTTACTGTATTTGTAAATATTAGCTGCTAAGCTCAACACTTTTAGTACAAGCTCCAGAATGATATAGTTATAATAATTGCATTTGGAGCACTTAAGCAAAGAAGGAAGCTGCAGGAACAGTAATAGGCACACTTACAGGCTTTAACACGGCAGAAACGTCACAGGAAAGGCTCGTCACAAAGCACATTGATAGTTATGAAAGTAATCTTAATCTGTACTGGTATAAAACGCATGTATGGATTCCTATTCAAATCTAATCATTCATGTTTACTGTAGCAGTTGTTTAAAGGGTTAAATCTCAGGATGTGTACTCTTTATTTGCATTAAAAGTACTTTTCAAAGGGTAACTAAGGATGCTCTTCTTGCTCTGCAGTGTCACTGAAGGGGAAATAAGTGCAAGATTAAAGTTTCTTGACTCTGAGAAAACTTCCTGTTGTCTTTGACAGCTCATCTCACTTATTTATAACGTTTCCTTCCTGAGTGAGAAACAAGGTCTGTCTGAGATTCTGATACGTTTGTAAAACCTTTATTTGTTTGACCAAACATTCATTCACAATATTTCCACTATTCCAAATGTTTTAACACTGACATGAAGATAAAACCTTATCAACAAAAGATTTTTTGAAAACAACGATAAACAACCTTTCAGTTATGGTGTGATGCAGCGCGAGTGCCCAATTTTGCCTCTCCCCCTATGCTCCAGTGTGACGACTTGATTCGATTGTATAGAAATGTTTTTCGGCCACACCATCGTGTGAAATCCCACACTCGGACAGCTGTTAGAGCTGTGCTGCACACATAGTTTCACATTCGAGGTCAAACACTGTACGGCAGAAGCCTGATCACATTCAAATACATATTCACAGGCAAAATCAGGCTTTTGAAGTTTGGACCTTCATTATATCAACAGCTCGTCTAATTTCAGCATTTCTCAGCCGCTCACGAACACCAGTCTGGCGCTGTAGGCTAGGTCAGCAACGTAGAGCAGGAAGTTGACGGCGGTGAGCACAGCTGCAGCGATTGTATTTGAGTCGTTTCTACTGTATTGCTTGTCAAACTGGAACACGGGCCAGATGATGGTGGCGCTCAAATACATGATCACCGCCAGCAGCCCGTACACTGACAGGAACTTGGAGAACGGGATGGGGAGACAGCCGGTCCACTCTCCCACACACAGCACCACCACAGCCATGGAGAGGATGAAGCAGATGCAGTACACTGCCATGCACCACTTGAGGGCTGCGTGGTAGTTATATGTCACGGGGCTGCTGATGAGGATGAAGATAATGCAAGCCAGAAAGGTCTGGCACACTTTCAATAAGCCCGGAGCTGTAGCCATGTAACCTGCCACCTCTCCTGGCCTTGCTTTAGAAAGGCTCACCTCCACCATGTAGGCAACTGCTGCCAGGCAGGAGAAGACTGTGGAGACGATGCGATGGTCACGGGTGTCACCAAAGGTTTGCTGGTTTTTGAGGAAGAAGACTGGGAAGATGATGGAGGCAGAGAGGCAGAGGAGGGCAGCGTAGCAGGCGACAGTGATGGGGAAGTTGGACCAGGACACTGGCACCCGGGGCTGGAGGCCGAGCAGCTCCACCAGCAGGACCAGCAGGGTGCAGGCGAAGCTGAACGCCCAGCAGAAGACGCACCAGTCGGCAATGCTTCCGGAAGACTGTATGTTTCCATGCGCTGCAGCGGCACTGAACGCCACACAGGTGAACAACAGGGCAGCTACGCGCGCCCAGAGCAACTGGGAAGTAGGGACCACAATTAACGGCATGATGGGATGTTACAGTCTGTGAGGGGGTGACTTTAATAGTCCTGCAAGATATATGATGATACTGAGTGTCAGATCCTGCTCGTCCTGTACTCAGTGGACATCTGTCTAATATTCTGCAGAAAAAAAAAAGAAAGACAATCAGAACAAAATGCATTCAAATGTAACTGAGGTACGTCTGTGAAATACAACATTCATTTTGACATTTTATTTTACGTTTAACTGCAGTATTATTTCCTGTTAAAATCATACTTGTGTTACACTTACTAGGGGACCTGCACTGATGCAATTATTAAAAAGTTGCTGAGCCCTGACTAACATGCCTGGCCTCTAATTTAAATTGCATAAAGCAGGAGGAATTTGTGAGGTTTGGTGTTCACTGTGTGGCCTGTGCACACAGGAAACTGAGGGCTGCCTGCTTTAGCTTCAAGGAATTGGAAAGTCCCCGAGAGTAAACCTACGTACAGTATAGGAGCAGAAATCTCAGACTCCAGAGAGTTTGATGCTGCTCTGTTGTCCAGAGTGTGGCAGTTTTAGTGGATGTGGTTGTATTTATACAGAATATAAGACGCTCTCCTCAAGTTCAGGTTTGCTCAGCATTGTTCTGCACTTCGATCTAATGAGACGAACAGAAAGAGTAAAATCTCGCGCTCGTCTTGTTACGAGTACAGACCCATGTGCTCATACAGTACCACAGCTGCTTTCTGTGAACGTGAGGCACTTTTATTGATGATCAGACTAAAGTTTATGTTTCCTACTCTGTACAAAAAGACAGATTAGCTTTAATATGCCAGCCGCTCCAAATCCTGCCCTTTGATCCCCATGTATTCATAAGACTGATAGAAAAGACAGAAATCTATGCGAGGAAAGGAAACAAGGGGCATTTTTCTGAGCTGGACTGCAGATAAACTCCAGACCCCCGCCCCCAGTCGAGCCCTTTCAGTAGCCATTAACTCTGCTTTCACGCATCCTGTTGCGCATAATGTAACAACTCATGGCAAACAGGAAGAAGCTCTGAAGGGCTAATTGCACGTCTTCAGGAAGCAGCACTTAATCACTTTTTGAGACGCAGTGAGGATTAATCCAGATGTTAGATTGATTTCAAGTGCAATCTTTTAAAAATAAATTTTAAAAAAAACTACCCTTAAGCTTCTGGTGAAACATGTCCGTGCTAACACAGCGCATGCATGCTGATCTAACCCTGTTCATATCTGCAACGTGAGAAAACTGAAAAGATGCGGTTGTGCGGTGTAGGTTATGCGGCCTCTGCTGCTGCCGCTGCCTGCAGGAAACCAGGTTTGGGTTTACCCTTTTGGTCCGGCAGTGCGCATACCACGCATACCTTCCCCTCGTCCTTAACGCAAAGAGGTGGTATCAAAAGCTTGAAAGTTAAAGGGGGCCACTCACACTAATGGGGGCAAATAAAGTTTCTCACAAATAACAAGCTGCGTTAAATCAAACGGGCTGCGCGCAGAGGGTTAAAAAAGACAAATACCAAACCAGAGGAGGGGTCTTTGCTTCTAAGAGCACATTCTGCCTCACAGACACGTTTAACTGAGTAACTGAGAGGTTTTTCCATGTCAGACAGCGGACACTTACCGCGCCCCACTGCCGTGCCTTTGTAATCAGCCTTATTCTAAGAATAAACCACGATAAACACTAGCTGCTAACCTTTACATAAAACCTTAAGGAGTAAAATCTTACCGATCAGGGGTTTTCTTTCATATTAATGTTTAAGCATAAAGTTGCGCTGCGCATCCCGTCAGTGATCCGCCGATATCTCCGTGCTGCCTGGCTCCCACGCCCAAGACTGGCCATATTTGGTAAAGCGTTCAACCTCCGCAAGCCAAGTGAGGCCGTCACAGTTCCTCCTCTCAGAGATGGCTCAAACATTACTTTAAAAAGGGCGGAGGAGAAGAAAAAAAGAGAGTACAACTTCATGTTCCTGTTACACTACACAAACAATGAAGGCTTTGTTTGGGCAACTTTGTCATTTGTGTGTGTGTGTGTGTGTGTGTGTGTGTGTGTGTGTGTGTGTGTGTGTGTGTGTTTGTGTGTGTGGTTCCTCTTCTGCATTTTGGTGTAACAGCATGTGTTTGCCAAAGTTGGAAAGAACTGAAAGAGCAGGAGACTCACAGTGTCATCTGTTAGAGGCTCACCATTAAGATTTTTCCTTAAGCATGCAACTTTGTAGATCAAAGGCCTTCGTGACATTAGAAAGAACAGCGCTGATGCATGAAATTTTACAAGCTTTCTTACAGACAGTAAGCAGCAGGTGAGGCTGGAGAGATTCATCCATCACTCGGAAAACCAGCACTGGCGCCGCCCCCCCGGAGATTCGTCCTCTTCTGTCCGCTATTCTCCCTCTACACAACTGGCTGCGCCTAAAACAAACAACAACAACAAAAACAGTATGTTAAGATCGGACTCATGAAGGACGATGATGGGTCTGCATGCAGACGTGAGCATCTGGCCAGTCAGATCTGTCTAGAGATGATTACTTTCAAAACTGTGGCGGTAACAGCTGGATTTCAGGAGGAGCCCCCTCAGCATTTCCCCCTCTCTCCTTACTCAACAGCACCACTGTGAATCCTTCTTTCCAGGATTTGTAATCTCCCAGGATCTGAAGTGGGCGTCCGCAGACCCAACCTGTTCACGGACACGACTTGTTGCAACGCCTCGCCTCTGGTAGGCGCTACAGAGTACCACAGGCCAAAACAAGCAGGCATCTATGGAGGACCAAAATTGACATAATTAGAAATAAATACAGAAATAACCTTGTATAAATACTGTTCTTCCTTTTCCTCCTACATACATTTTCATCAAGTAATGTATGTTTTATTTTTCATTTTCCTTGCACACGCATTTTCATCAAGAAATGTATATATTTTGTTTTGTCATTCCCTTATACAAGACCCTGTTCTTTTGTCATTTCCTCGTGTCTCTTTTGTCTTTTCCGTATACATTTCTGCCTCATTATGCAAATGAGGAGGGCGGACGTCTTGCTTGCACCTCCTCTGCTATTGGTCATAAACACGAAGAAGCTCATCCATATGCAAATCGATTGTGCATGCTCCATTGTGCATCGAAAATCAGATGGTCGAAATCGGCTGAAAAGTTTGAAATATGATCAATTATGAAAATAAACTTTTAAGATGTTTTCAGGCGAGAATGTAACTGTGTAAACCTCAAATATCTGCTCATTTGATCAAGATATTGCTCATGTGTAAAAAGTGCGATGTCCTTTGCTGCTTGTGTACCGGCAGTCAGCTGCTGGGAGAAAACGCCTGACTCCCGCGGCCAGGGGCGGGCTGGGGTTGAAATTCAGCCCGGGAGCTTGGTTTCGCGACCTGTTGCTCTCTGATGGCTGATGTTCGCTTTATTTCAGTGTTTCATTTTTTTCCTGAGCAAATCAGTTTGGCTGAAATTAAAGTTAAGTTTCATAACTGGATAGTTTTATTCAACATTAATGTCTTACTAGAGCAACATTAATCATTCGCTCAGCTGTATTCCTTGATTTTTGGTTTAATTTTAATTCTTTAATTCAAAAATAAGCTGCTTAAACAAGTATAACATATTTCAACATCAAGGAATACAGTATCGGTCATTTCCAGGCCAAACTGGACGGTATGCCTCAGGTGCAAACAGTGATGGCGGGTCGCGAAACCAACAGGGGCTTGTATAAGGGAATGACAAAACAAAATATACATTTCTTGATGTAAACGCGTGTGCACGGAAAATGAAAAAGAAAATATATGCATTTATGATGAAAATGTATGTAGAAGGAAAAGGAAAAACAGTATTTATACTTATTATTAATTTCTAATTTCTAATTCGTAGGGTGTCTTTCCACTTTATAAATACCCAACATTACAGTTTTTTATTTTAAAAAATCTGGGTATAACTGGATGAGATTGAATGAAGAGACTGGATGAAGCTGCAGCACTTAACCTACACTATATTGCAAAAAGTATTCGCTCATCTGCCTTCACACATATGAACTTCAGTATGTCAGCCCACCCTTTGCAGCTATAACAGCTTCAACTCTTCCGAGAAGGCTTTCCACAAGGTTTACGAGCGTGTTTATGGGAAATTTCTACCATTTTTTCCAGAAGCACATTTGTGAGGTCAGGACTCTGTGCAGGTCAGTCAAGTTCTTTCGCAGCAAACTTTGTGCACTGGTGCGCGGTCGTGTTGTTGGAACAGGAAGGGGCCATCCCCAAACTGTCCCCACAAAGTTGGGAGCATTAAATTGTCCAAACTGTTCTGGCATGCTGAAGCATTTGAAGTTCCTTTCACTTGAACTAACTCCTGAAAAACAACCCCACAATGTAACACCGCTCCACCAAACTTTACACGTGGCACGTTGCACTTGGCCGTGGAAACCCATGGTCTTTGAGCTAATCTGAAGGCCACCTGCTAGGTTCTATACACCTGTGGCCATGGACGTGATTGGCGGGTGAAGGAATACTTGTGGCATTATACTGTAGTCTATCAGATTACTGTTCTTGCAGTGCACAGCCCCGTCCAAAACAGGGCGCTGTTTACGCTGCGTCCTAGAAGGATATGGTGGTGGATCAGCAGCCAGTCAAGACAGCAAGACACCAGCACAACATACAGCTTTATGTTAAGGACTGTGACTGGAAAGGAGATAAATATATGCCGAGACGATTTCTAATTAGATCCGGATTGTTGTAGATCACGGGAGAGACGCAAACCCTGCTGTGCCGCTGTGGTTCTGGAAGGAAGACTTGAGGTGGAGCTCGTACTGGAATCGCAGTGCCTTCTGGCTAACTAGCTAATATGCAACTCTGTGTGTGAATTTGCACGAAAAAAAATAGGACTGTTGGATTTATCAAGCCGAGCGCTTGCATGGACTCCTGCTTTCTTTCTCATTGTGACATCCGTCTGCTCGCATGCAGCTAAAGTCATGCTGGCCTTTCGTCTTTCAGACGTAGCCGGTTAGCAGACTAGCCCGGAGGCTCGGCAGGTGCAAGCCGAGCACGCAGCGCTTCGGGACGGCGTGAGATCTAACGCCATGCCGCTGGTTGAAATAGGCCGATTCGTCGAGCAAACTTCATCGAGCTAACGCTAGCTGGAATTAGCAGGCCGCTTTAGATAGCTGTTACTATCCCCCAGTTAGCTAATTACAGAAGCTACAGGTGAAAAGCGAGGTGCACCTTTCCCTTTCTTTTTATACTGTGCTTACTTTATTAAAAGCCCTAACTGTAGGGTTAGCCAGTGGCCAGTAATCTGCTAATTGGCTAGCTCTTTAGTCAGACAGTAGCGTTAATGCAAAGCCATTTGTAGCGTCTAGTTTTGCTGTTGTTTACACTGTTATAAACAGATTATTTTCTGTATTTCACAGCTAGCTTGGAGGAGCGATAATGTGGCTTGTAAATGTACTTTTACCTAGCTAATGCGCGCTGTTTTGTGTATTGAGTAATTTGCACTAGATATCAACGTACACATCAGTATAGATCATATCATGTTCACTTAGTGAGGGCTTTTAAAAATCATTTTCAGTGAAAGTAAACGAAAGGAGCAACGCTAGTTTGAATGGGAGCATTTAGGCTGGCACCACTGCGGAAGCCTCCACATGTAAACAAGTCTGCGTCAAGTGAGCGTCAGGTTTGCACTAGTATTTTTTTTTAATTGCACCTAATCACTAAATAAGCAGTTAATCCTGTGCTATTATCTGAACACTATTTATGTGTGTTTAAGCAGTTAGCTTAAGCCTGACACAGACACTGAAAAACATGGGATGTTGTTGATCTCCTGGAGCATAGCGAGACATAACAGCCCATCCATTCATTCATGATTGATGACCTGCATGGAAGTAGGTTGTCCTTTATCCATTTCCCACTACAGCTAAACCTCTGCACCAAGCCAGTAACAGTCTGCATTGACTTCTAACCACTAATGTTAATGAGTGAAGATGAATCCTGGGGCGATTTGAGTGTTATAGTTTTAGCAGCACTTCCCTATAAATCCTATCAAGCCTAAAACTAGAGCCACTGGTGTGGAACATGAAGCGCGCTGTGTCTGATCTGAACCTGCAGCCGAGTAGTGTGACGATCTGATCAGAGAGCCGCAGAAAGGCCCGCTGTGCACACTGAAAGTTGCGGAGGAAAGACATCATGGCGGTGATGATAAAAGCAGCCCAGTGACAGTCCCACACCAGGAAGCAGAAGAGTGTTTTAAAAAGGCTGCAGTCATGAGTCTCCGCCAACCCACCTCCACGCTGGACAGGTACGAGCCTCACATCCACAACACCCTGACAGATTATGTGGTTAAAAATCTTTAGACCGTGCACAAAAAAATGTAGTATTCCCAGATTGGCAGTGTCTTTATCTGACTGGTGCTCAATGCGGGTGCTGGAAGAACAGCTCAGACAGCTTGTTGACTTGGGGAATAAAGTAAAAGATTGCACAATAATGCTTTTTTTGTATGATCCAGTCTGCATTTTTTGGGTCTGTGACGTTGTGTTGTGACTCTGCTAAAACACTCGATGTAATGCACTTCGTGTTTGTTGCCGTACTGCCGTTCATCTCCACTTTCGCCGTGTTTGTGTGTTCGCCTGTGCGATGCATCTTTGTCTTTATTGTGTGTTTTTCTGTTGCTCCTGCTGTCAGCAGGGCAGCTCATAAGAAAAACAACCAGCTGTTCAGGTAGGACAGCTGCCCGATGATCGCAGATGTCGGGGATTGGGAGGGATAGTGAAGCCTACAGATTGTACAGCTGTGGCAGCAGACTTCTCAGTGGTTGGCTGCTCTTGCTATTTCACGGTGCTTTGGAGGGGTTAGCAACCCAAGATGCAAGAATAAAAAAAAAACAAACACATTATATAAGCTCAATATGTGTCATAACTTACTGGGATGCGCAGTCCGTACAATCCATACAAGTGCAATGGGCTGCGTAAATGCATTCTCAGTAGTTTTTTTTACTGTGTATGAAAGGTTTTCTTCATTAAAGTCAAATTAAGGTTTTGTAAGGTGGTCAGGAATATCAGGAAAATGCTTGGCTTCATGAACTATGCAGACCAGTTATGCACATGTGCGCGGCCAACCCCTAAAGGCCCATTCTGAGCCTCATGTAAAGTGATGAATTTACCTAAATGCTACCATTCTGTTAAAGTCGCTGCCATCACAAGCTGGAATTACACCTATGTGTTAAATCTGTGCTATAACCCTAAACCCATCTGATACCCTGCACCGTAACCTACGGCATAACCCGATGTACACCCCTCTGGAAATGTAGCTACACGTTGGTATTGACTAGTCCGTGCAGGTGTAAATGCTGGCAACTGTGACGGCCACCTGAGGAGCTACATCCTCGACTCTACAGAGATTAAAGTCTAAATCGAGCATCAGAAATGTGTACAAAGTGTCCTTTAGCAATAGTGAAAGGGTTCCTATTCCTGATTTGTCAGGTATGGAGGGTGCGCTGCCATCTCAGTTGAGTAAGCCTTCATCATACTCTTCTGTGGATACAGACCCAGCTGGAGACATCACAGCTAAATACTCATTCTTCTTATATGTCTATGAAGTCCGCTGCCTGGCACACACGTCTAGTTCGTGCATTGTAATGTAAATTCTCCATGGTCATGTTCATCCATCAGCCATCCATCCATTTTCTGCCACTTATCTAGACTTGGTTCCTAAGCAGAGAATCTCAGACCATCATCATCATTCTCTCCGGTGTGTCCGGTGTCAGCTCTCGGGCATCTTCCTTGGTAGGATGTGTCTAGAACACCTTGCCAAGAAGGCGTGCTAGTCAGATGCCCAAACCACCTTGGGTGGCTTAACGTGGCGGATGGGTTTGCAAGGAGCTATGTTGTCAAGGGGATTTTCCCTTGGTAGAGTCTCCCAAGGCAAATCGGTCCTGGATGAGGTAGAAGAGCGATTCAGATGACCTTCTACGGAGTAGAGAACAAGGAACCAGTTTACCTTGATAGAGTTACCGGGCCTCTGTCCCCAGTGGTTCCCAGTTGGCCGAACTCCGAAGAAACATCAGCCCACCCTCCTGTAGGTCCACCATCTACAGGTGATGATGAAATTTATGTTACCCAGACCCAAGTGTGGAAAGTTAACTCAAGGCTTAAAGGGTAGGGTTGGGATTTATGTGAAGGGGTATATTTAATCCAAACCAAAATCTCTTCCTAAACCTGATAAATGATTGAGGTTTTGGTACCTCAACTGAAAATAAAAAGTGTTAAAATGAAGCTAATCATTCAGGACATGAATGATTTCTGCTGCAGGCTTTGTCATAAACAAAGCTGTGCTGTCTTTGGTTCCAGTATTGCCACAGACAGTGCATGAAGGCTCAGATGCTGAGGGCACCTTGTGTGTATTCCTCCAAACGGTCAACATTTTTGAATGGACGGGGTAAATCCTGTAGGATGTAGGAACTGAAGTAAGATGTAACCCAAACCTTGATCCAAGCTTGATCTGTCCAGATCTTTGGAAATCACAACACATTTCATCGGCTCCTTGTGTCGTACCCCTCCATATGAATATATTCCTGGGAGTCATGGCTGCTTTCACTGTTTACAGTCTGTAAGAGTCTGAAGGGCACGAGGATGCTTTGAGCACCCTGCCCCCCCCCCTCGGTTTGTGTCTTTGTTGATTTTCTCGGTCTTTGTTCTGAATTTCTCCTTGTTCTCTGTTCCCTTTCTCTGCTTTTTCCTTCTATGCTTCGCTTGCAGCCCTTTTGCTGCTTGGTGAGTTTTCCTGTCAACTGCTATCTTTTCTCACCTCTGCCATTCATATACTTACCGCAGTTACTGCCCCAGCAAATACGACCCCCGCACCTCTATTGAATCACCCCCCCCCCCCCCTTTCTCCACTCCTCCCTAACCTTTTCGTCCTCTTCCACAACTTGTTTTCTTT
>VOQJ01023667.1:67706-84414 GCA_015052665.1 Apistogramma diplotaenia | reverse complement strand
GACCTGTTGCAAAAAAAAAAAAAAAAAATGCACAAAAGGGGGCTTCAAAGACGCAGGCATGCAGATGAGGCATCTCAGCAGAGTCGTGTTGAGAAAGGGAACATAAGATGTACTGATGTGGAGGTCACACAGGCTTTGTCTTGAAGAACAAACCTGGGCACAACTGGGTTTTAGCAGGTGGCGAGCAGATTTTGTTACCTGGACCAGAAAGCGGTCATGATTTTAAAGTGCAGCTGGGTAAAATCATCAGCTCAGCAATAAAAAATGACTGAATCCAAAGTCAAATTTAAACGTTCTACTTAACAAACAAACTTCTCGGTCTGTAAGGCTTTCACTCTAATCACATCAGCTTTGCAATATGAAGACTTACAAAAAACACATGATACATTGTGTATTGCTATATTGTAATATATTGTAATATTGTTTGTTTTCACTCCATTAAAAACCTATGTTTTCTGAGTGGTGGAAATCAGATTTTTTGTTTGCAGCAAAGGCTCTGTGCTCTGATTCTGTCCAGCACTGCTACTATCAGTGTGCATGGTTGCCTTCAAGTTAGCAAATCAGATTCTGTGTTGGTCAAGCTGTGTTATCTGGGCTGCTACGGTCCACCAGTCCACCCATTCCGAGCTCTTAGTGGGAGTGCAGTTTCCATGCAGTCACGAACTATAAAGGAATAGTCATGTTGTCCCCTTGCAATACTGTGGGAAAGTGCAGCTCTTGCTTCCTCTGCTTATTTGGACCAATCTGGTTATAAATGGACATTCAAAACAGGCAGCCCTAGAAGGACAGCCCAGAGCCCTCTAGTCACATTAGCCTCTTTAATATTCCCTATCTCAAGAGACCAGAGCTCTGAGGGAGAGGTGCTGGGGGGCACAGATTTTTCCATTCAAGAGAGTGGGAAAAAATTCACCAGTATGTTTTCAGTGGATGTTTAACTTGAGATATTTACAATAGTAATTTAAACTGTCCAAAACATGTAGTCCCCAGAGACCTGGTCTGATTTGCTTTTTTCTTCAGTTTTTCTCTTTTTTCCGTGGCCTTCCTTTTTATTTTTACTATGTTGAGTGATAAGCAAAGCAAAAAACAAAACAAGAAAAACAGAAGGTTAGAACATCTGAATGTTTTGACACAAATTCTGCCTGTTACACAATTGTGCAGCCTCATACTGCAACTCCAGAAAGTTTTTAAAACCAAGCATTCTTGTGCAATTCACATTCCAGGGCCTACTAGATCACCACAAATATATTCCATATCATTCGATTACAGACCTGCTGAGGTCAAAGTACTCACAGATGAGCGTCATTGTTGCATGTGGTGTCAGATCAGAAGCCAGTGGGAGGAGACAGAGCAGGTCCTGGCCGGCGCTCCTGGCTGAGGTTCAGATTGGACTCACAGCTGCACAGGCAGAGTCCTACAGAATCCTGGGCTTGAGCTGAGCCCTAACAGGTGCTGCGTTATAACCGCCCTGAAACCCCTATCTAAACGTTGATCCCCTCTTGCAGACGCCCATGGAATGGCACTTTGGCCTGCTATTAAACCCAATTCCAATCTGTGACCAAAGCTAGCGTGAGTTCAGGCCTCTAGAGGGTCACTAAAGTCAAGATGAGTCCACAGAGGGACGGATGTGACCATTCCTAGAAAGTCTATGCTGGAGCAATGACCAGATGATCATCTTTATTCTGTTTTATTACCTTGTAATTAAATCCCAAAACTTCTATTCCACTGATAATCTAACGACTGCTCATATAGCCTTTGGGGCCTGTAGTCACATTCACTCAAATTCTTACTGAGCAACGTTGCATTACAACACTGGAATAAGAAAACCCAACTACAATTGTCCAGTCTACTTGAGAAGTCTTTGCTGTGTTCCTAGAATTAGTTGGATGTAGTAGCTGCAGCTGCCAGTGTCGCTCTGTCCAGTCTGGCGTAGAAGAGCATTATACTTTTAATGGGTGATTAGTGTCAGATATCTGGCTGCTGCAGCCTGGGCCTCAACTGTGGGAAATGGGCACGCTGGTTACACCTGATCCACGGCTCAGTTTAGAATTTCTTCTTGTCCAAAGAAGAACAGGATGATCTAACACAGACAAAACCCAAATTGGAAGACCACCACTACAAAATGATTAATTAAGATAAGTACTGCTCTGCCATTCCGCAGCTTCTTCAAGGTGCATTTTTACCTCAGCATTTTTTACATTATCCAATATGACATTTAGGCTATTCTGCTCTCTGGAACTAAATACGCTTTACTGTGTGAATGCATGAATGAAGAACACCACAGCATTTACTAGTCTGGCCTACACTATGTTGCAATACCTGTTTATAGATCTTTAAAATACATTAAACTGAGCAGCACTTTCAGAGTTAGGAAGCACACTGTGAAGTCTTTTTTCCTTTAAAGTTTAGATCTCACTACAACAATGGGCTCTCAGTGTCTTTTTTTAATACTGTCCGCAGGAACAATAGCTCAAGTACTCTGGTTCCACTTATCCTCAATATCAAATTTACTGGGTTTGGCTTTTCCATTTTTGTATTTTGCAAAGGCTTGCAAACTGAATTCCCCAGTGGCTCCCCCACATCAGTGGATTGCATTGGTCATTTGAGTGATGAAGATTATGTGCAACAGCTCTGAAAAATCATTGTCGCCTAATCACCTTAATGTTACACAACAGCCTGCAGCTGTTTGAGACCAGTGGGTGATGAAAACAGCAGAAATGCAGACATTTACCTCTGGTTGTGCAATAAATCAGAGCACGTAGAGACTGTTTTCTCTACGATTTCTCAATTTGACTTTAAGCTTTGTCTTTCTCTCTCTGACTGTCTGTCTCTCTCTCTCGCTGCCTCTCCGTTCCTGGTTCTGGCACGGCACCATGTGAATGATGCCCCTTACCACAGCTAAGAGCAGTGGGTAGACAGCAGTCTGTGTGACGGCTGGGGTGTCCTCTCTAAGACAAAGGCAACTTGGCAGGCTGCTGGGCTGCGGCTGGATCAAAAAGGCCTTGTTTATTGGACCGCTCCCTCCTTGCACTCATCAGTGTGTGTGTGTGTGTGTGTGTGTGTGAGAGAGAGAGAGAGTGAACGAGAGAGAGCAGTCTGAAGTGTCTGAGATTGGTTCACTCCTCGAAGACAGGAACCACTCAGACCACACACAGGGCCTCTTCAGGCACCACAAAGGAGAACCAGAACAGGGACTGACACACACACTGTGCATATGCTATCACTGTGACTTTTTTTTAGTCACTTGGTTTCCTTCTATATTAATTTCAAACCACCCCAACACACAATTTACTTTTCTCACTTTTGACATGTTCTTAATTTTAGGCTTAAGAGTCTCAGTTTTTCCAGTTTCTTTACTCCTACCCCTCCTTCCCCACCTCACAGCCTTTTTTTCTTTCTGCTAATACAGTATGTTCACTCACAAAAATGTTCTGCTCCTGCTATGTGTTTTCCCACGGTGCTCGCACTGGAATGTGTGCCTTTTAAAAGTGATATATATTTGCTATTAGACAGAGAGAGAAGACCTTCATTCCTGTGACACAGATAGAGGAGTGAAGCGAAGGCTGAAGACAGTCCCTGGGAGAATTATACACACTGGGTGCAGAATGATATGTGACATTCAGACATACAACAAGCAGTGGTTAATCTTATAATATAACAACAGCATCAGGCACTGAGGCAAGAAAGCGTATTGGTGTTTTTAAAGAAACTGAGCATGATGAGAGGTAATGATGAGGAAGATAAGCCGATAGACAATCATGTATAGACAGGTTGCTATCTTCTCCCACAATCGACCGTTAAGTTCCCAGAGACTTATCGGCACTCAAGGTTGACACGCATACAGTACCGAAGATTTGTGATTAAAGTAATGACTAAAAAGAAGGAGAAGCAGAGGTTTGAGCACGTGCCCCGTCTCTTTCAATCTAAAAGTTATGTGTTTGAATAGCAGAGCGCATGTATTCTCACACATTCTCCTATCTCTGTCCTTGATTCCCACAGCAAACACAAGCAGTGATGGGAAAGAAGCAAAAACCCAGGGACGCTAAAATTCCAGGATTCTTCTGACATTCATCAAATCTGTCAAAATCAAAAAGGGAACAAAGGAAGGACAGATTATTGAAGTGCAAATACTAATTTCAGTCTTAGTGTTTTATGTCAATTCAGTTACAGAGAGACAAATCATGATTGACACCTATATAATTATTCCCTGCATTGACTGATGTCATGTACAGTGAAACTGCAAAATAGCACTGAAGGACTAGAATTACTGTGAACCATAATTACTTAATATAACATACAAAACATCAAAAATCAGATCACTGCTATAAAATGGTTTTGGGTTATAGATTCAAGTTGATACTCAACAAGACTGCTTCTAAAAAACTCATTCTTTAAGACTGAAAATCCAAAAACCTGGATATTTAACTTTTGGGGAGAAGGTAGAAATATAACATCTAGCATCCAAATCACTGCGTACTGACTCACAAGTTTTATAATCCTCTAACTATCACAACGGTTTCTTCATAACATGTATAAACAGGTTATTCTGCTGGTCCTTTTCCTAAATGTTGCCCCACATTTTCCAGTCTGGATCACTGTTCTCCAGGGGTGGCGGGACGGGCCAGTTTACTTTTTGTCTCTCATATTATGGAAAAGTTACAAAATTGGAGCGAAGTTCCCACAAAGTAAAAGTATTTTCATGCATTCACTGAAGGCCACTGTGCACCCTTATCTGTCCCTCATCGATCCAAAAGCGGAGAGTAGTTTTTTCCCACACAAAGTCCCTCTCCTCGGCAGCCTAAACAAACACACACAGCCTGCCATCTGTATCTGGAGCAGCAGATTTAAGCTGAAACACACAGAGAGGTCATTCGCTCAAACCTAGCTTTGATATATCTGGTAATGGAAGGAGACACAAAGGCAAGGCTGGACATAAAGAGCTGGACGTGACCGAAAAGTGGAAAATATTAGACTTTGCAGGGTGCCAGGCTGAGTCACTTAGCCATAAAGCCAGTCCCTGGTACAAACAGAGCATGTGTTTCTGTCATCAGTGGGATTGCGTGTCCTGAGTGTCTGTCACATTAGGAGTTTTTGTTGCTTTGAACGTGCCAATGTTTAGACCATAGTCCTCTGTAGGACAGAGAGATGAAACAGGTTTCACCCGAGTTAAAACAAGTCACACATGCGTGTAGAGAAGACAAAGCATCCACATGACTCCACACCCAGACTGTGTAACAGTGACAGCCCCACATGTCCAAAGGAAGGTTAAAACTATTCTGCTTCCATCAGATTGTTCTTACGTAGCTTCCTCGTAGAAGTGCAAAGGCAGTGCTGGTTGTTTTTCCACCTACACAGTCATTTGCTATCATCATCAGTCATCCGCTGAGCCCTACTTTGTCCAAGAAATGACATAGTGGAAAAAAAAAATTCCAATAGCGCTGACAAGGAAATCCATACATTAGTCACCTAGGCCTCTTCAGTACAATCACAGGAAGTACTTTCTGGTTTCAAGCAAATGAAAGGCCTCCCAAAGATTTGCCAAATTCTGTTCGCCTCTGATGATTCCTGCTGAATGTCAGACGTGATCATTTTCTAAACAGTGCTTTGCATTCATTCATTCAGCCTTGATTTCTGTGACCACAACAGTAATGGCGCCTAATTGTGCTGAATGAAAAGTGGTTAGTTCTGTTAGGAAATGTTGCCAGATCCAGAGTTCAGTTCTGCTTTACGTTGCTGCTTTATTAATATCACAGTGAGATTAATGTTCCACATGAAAATGTGTGTGTGTGTGTGTGTGTGGGCATGTGTGTGTGTGAAGGACAGAAATTCCCTATATGAGGGGGTAGGCTTCCATTCCCTTATTTGCAACCCCCTTACTCCCATGCTTCCAACCCTACTGTGATTCCTTTGACCCTCTTCCTTCTTGTGCCCCTGAGGCTGCTCTTATTGTACTGTGAGGGGCTTTAGTGTTTCCTCCACCCTGTTTGTGCTGCAGGAAACAGGGGAATTAAAACAAGCTGTTGAAACAGCACTTTCATGGGAGCACAAGTCAGGACCCCCAAGATGGCCCTTCTCATACAGTACATGTGGGAAATGCAACCGCAAAGTCTGCTGATAAGCAGGAAGAGGTCTGTGTCCCGTATATTTGCAAGATTCTAAAAATATATTTAAGTCTAATATAGACAGATGGACAACAGCACATGCAGCACATATAAAAGAGAATTTGGTAGTCTGAACCAAGCGTAGTGAAATACAGTATATTGCTACACTTATTTATTTTATAGCGCTTCTTTTAGTGTCATAGCATATCTGATGCTTTTGTCAAAATGCAATGTCAAAGTACATGTTCACTGGGCACGAGGTTAAGGAAAATAAATGAACTGGCATCCACTAGTTCGAATCACAGACATTTTCCTAGTAATTACATCCCATAAGGGAGCCAATAGTGCAATTAGGGGTTAGTACAGAGCAGAATGTGGACCACATCTGGGCTCCCTCAGGGACTTCGAGTCTCAACATGTTCACCAGAGTGTGAGAACCTCAGCCGCTGAGCACACCTAAAGACACAGAGCTGCTCCTAATACAGGATCCCATCGTAATTTTACATGACACATTTTACAACTAATTACAGAGGTTCATTTTAAATATCGCTAGCTCTTTTTTTCCAAATTTCTCACACATTTATAAAATTTTACTGGCACAGCAGAGACGCTGTTTTGATTTCATGGCGATGCCCATCTCAGAACAAACAACCCAGCAAGAGCCTTCGCTGATGCTGTAATTACCAAGTAAACATGTGAGCTGCACCAAAACCGACTGAGGAAGATTTTCTGAACAGTTTGTGGAAAAGCTGAAGGATATTAAAACAGTTTGAAAGTCAGGCATTCCCAATACGAGAGGTAAAATGCAAGTGATGGCTCCCTACAGACAAATTCCACATCATCCCATCGTTTCCATGAAACGTTGTTGTTTCTGGGACAAATGTGAAGAGCCAGTTAGGTGACGTCTGTTTTCATTGGTGAGGCCTATAGTTACTCTTCCCTATCCTGTAATCTACTGTCGACCCTACCTTCTGGGAGTCAGAGCCACAGCCCAGGAAAGTGTGACAAGGGGCATTACTTCTCCATATTCACCCCCCCACTCAGCTTTGGTAGTGGATGGCTTGCAGGGCCTGACAGCTGCTCCTAAATTAGAGAGCACAAGACAACACAACACGACTCTGGAATGTCTGGATTGTCTAGATTGCCTTTCTCTTCCAAAGAGCCCTGGGAAGATGACTGCAAGTTTTTGCCAGGATGCTGGATAATCCAGTACAGCATAGCTATGCGTAATATCTCCTTGACCTCATGACATGCCTTTAGAAATGCCAGGTGGCTTAGAAAAATTAGGAGGCTGCATGCTGTATGCAGGCGATGAATATTGGAAGATAACTAAATAGCATGAATAGAGGAATTTAAAATGTCTGTTATTTGTGACAGGCTGATGATGTCTGCCCCAGGCCCAATAATCAGGTCAGCCTGAGGTGAAACCTCCTCTGTCATGCATTATCACACTGCCTTCATTTGTTGCTGGGGAGACACTGACCAGGTCATTGGGGTTAGTGTGGCCAGAAGCATAGTTGTAAAATTGCCCAGACAATAAAGCCAGCCTCAGTAATGATGTATTTGCCAGTCAGGAGAGATTTGCACTACACAGTTTGGGATCCACTTAGTGACACTGCCTACAGCTACAGAACACCAGGTGGTAAAGTAAAAGAAATGTGTTGGAAGAAGGTTCCAGGGTTTCCGGGCAGCGAAACATTTGTCGTGGAAGTGATAGAAATGCCATGAGAGGAACTGGAGATGGAGGAACAAACCCGAATGCGGTGGAGGATGTTTGGGTTAAACTGGAGTGGGACAAAATGGAGGAAGAGAGAATGAAGGAGGGGGTTGATCAGTAGTGTCTGGGCAGCTACTGGACAAACAGTTGATGCAGTTGTAGAAGACGAGTAGGAAGGAAGAAAAGCGGGAATAACAAGCCCTGAAAGGAAAAGATGAGACATTCATAGAAGCTTACAAGCACGAGCTTCCAGAGAGGGACGTTGAATCCAGCTGTCATGCTGATTTTCTCCTCCCCCTGCTGCAGACCGGCATGTTGTTTTTCTTCAATATGTTTTAATAAAAGTGGAATTACTAGAAGCCCTCTTTTCTCCTCTGGCCCTGGATGGTGCAGTGTGGAATGTCTACTGCTATCAGCCACTCCTCTCACCCACTCTGAACCACAACCAAGCATTTCTGAAAAGGGCTGCCACTTCTCAGCAATGGAATAAGAGTGCCATGATAACAATAAGTACAATTAAAAATTATAATATTAATCCAAATACATGTAAAAATAAATAAATAAAAATAAAAAAGCAGCATGATTTTAATCTCCAGATGCATTTCAGACATCTATGTCATTGAAGCAATCTTAGAAAGGGTGTGACAATAATGTCTTAATAAAACATTATCACTATTCTATCACAGTAGTTATGTAGGGTGTGTCTAAAAGAAACTACAAACAGCACTCGCAGCACTTAAGCCATATTGACCTCAGACACTTCACTGCCCTGTCTTATTTTAGTACTACCTTTCTTATCTTTCAAGTGTGCCCCTAAGCCAGGCACAGAATGAGGAAGGAATGTGTGTGCACCTTTCAGCCCTTCCACTTCTACAATTCACCTCCTATCTTGACTTGATGCTCGCTTTCACTCCCTAAGAATGCCACAGAGTATAAGGCGGCCACTTTTAATAACGTTCAGCAGCTGTTGCAGTGTGCGAGTGTGAAATCTTTCATTGGATCTAGTTTTGCTCCCCAACCAAGGCAATGTGACGATGATGGGAGTTAGAAGCATACATGTAATCTCACACCACTTCAGAAGACTTGGATGAAAGGGCCAGGGGCTTCCATCATGGGATGGCAGTCACACACTGTTTGGCTGACAAAGCTAGCAGCCCTGCTAATTTTGGTAGCAAGTCAGTTGCTGGGTGCTTTGGCGATTTCATGTCAGATATAAATAAATGGACAAAGCCATGATATCATACTGTAGAAGCAAGCATGATAAACCAGGTGAACTCATAAAACTAAAGAACTATATTTCGGTTTCAAAATCTTGGACAACAGGAGCAGAAGTGATGTCAACAGCATTTCTGAGAGCATGTGAAGATTGAAGGGCTCTGAGTACAAGTACTTTTTTCAGGCTATTGTGTTCAGTGTGTGATGTATGGTATGGTATTATGGAGTTGGGGGGAGCAAGGTGCATGAGGATAAGAAGGTACAGACTAATTATCCCATTCTAGTTCTATCTGGTAGTAATTATACCTTAGTGGTATACTAGAAATGTTACTCATTGGCTGCTGTTTTCATTGCACACCAGCCAGGTTTAGTGTTTTCTCCCTGTTCTTTTCTTGAGGAAGATCCTGGCTCAGGAAGGCTCTGCTGGAACATGAAAAGGCACAGGTGGGGCTGCGGGTGCAGCCTCTTTCACCTCAGTGTGTAAGTGTGGGAACCACTCGGCTGCCAGTAGTGCATGAGTAACAAGCATCCTGAGGGAGTGTGGCGTAATCTCTTCTAACGCTCCCGTCTCTGCTCTCTGTGTCACTCCTGGAACACACACGTTAACTCAGAGGACTGAGTACACTCATCCATTTGAGCACACTCAACACACATTTGCAAACAGCAATCTTCAAATGAAAGCTCGTTCTGAAATCACATATACACAGACATATTTGTAGTATAAACAAAGTCTCAGCGTGGTAAATATTACCTTGTAGTGATTCCATTGTTGGAAAAAAATGATTGAGCTTTGATGAAGAAGCCTGCATGACGAACTGGCTGGACAAATGTGTTTAATAAATTTGGTGCTTGGTTTGCTTTAAGCATCTTCAAAGGAGAAAATGATACCACACAGATTTAAAATGCATTCCATCACGAAAGCAGTGGATAATACAGCACACGTCAGTAACTTCCTATCACCTACTGCCAGCCGGGACAGGCTCCAACTCCAAACACCAGCGTCCTGCAGCTCTGCAAACGGTAAAACGGGATATATGGAATCACACATATGATGAGTGATAAATAATAAATAGATGATAAATAAGCAATTGACCACAATGTTCTTACCTTACCTTAATGTGTCCTTGATATAACAAAGATCTTTAAATTTCCAGATGGAAAAAAAAAATCTGTTTTTGCACTACCGGTGAATATTGTGATTTTTAAAAATCAAAGCCATTATGCCTTTGGCGTCATCCCGTCAAATTCTGCTGCTGTCTTCAGCTTGGGGAAGAGTATTAAACTATTATGTGTTATTAATTATGAAAACAGTCACCTGCTTTGACAAAATTGTTTGAATGGACATAAATAGCTGATGCTTCCTTAAATTAAATGACATTTGCAAAACCATGTGCCCAACCAGTTTTTTTTTTCCAGAAACTGATCAAGTTCCATTGATTATGAAATATGGCGTCGCCATTTTGTGAAGGGATGTAAAAGAATGAATATATATTGCTGCTCTAATACAGATTTTATAGAGCTGTGTTCGTAGGGTGACTGGGGGCAGTGGGCTGGCAGCTGTTGCTGCTGTGCAGGGGCCCTCAGGTCTCGGCCTACTCCTAATGGCCAGACCAGCTGTCGGAGTTCTGTCTGTAGGGGCGCGGGGCTTCAGGAGGCGGGGAGGGCATGAGAACTTCCACCCCCCTGTCCTGGGGGGCGGGTCCCCGCCTTGTCTGCCCTCCTCTGAAAGGAGGTGATTGATGGCGCAGGGTTGACACCATGCTTCCCCAACAATTGACTCAGGAGGGATAGAGGATGAACAGAGACCAGGGGACCCCTCCACGTCTTTCTCTTCTGGTTTTCAGAGGCTAATGTGGGATCAGTTGCAGTTATAATTCAGTCATTTTTCTCAATATGTCTTTTATTTGACATATTTGTCACAGCATATGCCACACGAAGCACTTTTCAAGGCTGTCACTGCGTCAAGTCCACATATAAACTCAGGTTATTTTCGGCTTTATTTATCAGATTACATGGCTTTGTAAAATGGCTGAAATGACCCTCTGCCTTTCTTTAAGATAATCCCACTTGTTGCAGCAGGCCTTCAGTGCCCTTTTCCTTATACCAGTTCAATAAATCCTGACAACAGAGTGAAGATTCATGGTGGACAGTGCTCTGGTCGTGTGTGTCAGGTCATCGGTGAGTATCAGCCCAGAGTCCCGGCACCAGGGTCTGCTAATACAGACCTGACCTTTTGCACCAAACCCCAGGATGGTCCCTGGATCCCTTTCAGCAAGTCTCCAACACCTCCGTTCTTCTTTAAGATTTACAGCCTCACGGAGGGAGAAAGGATCTGGAAGAGGGGGGTGGAGAGAGGGGAAGAGGGGACACTGTCCAGCAGCTGTTCGTAGTGGTCTTAAGTAGCTATTTCACACGGAAGCACAGTCACAGCTCTCTGAATTCCTCCAGCTGGTCAGTCTCCAGCTCTGTCTGAAATACATTCCTCCACCGATATGTACCGCAGTGGATGCCAGTGCCCACAAAGACAGGAGAGGGACAAAACCTCTCTTATCGTGATTAGTGGCAAAGAATCTTGATCTTGAAGATATTATTCAGAAAAATCCTATAAGTTCTCTTTGTCTCATCCCACTGCCTTCTGGGACTCCAATTTTTACAAAGAAACATGTGTTTCAGAGAACAAAAGACTAACATGAGTAAAAATTCTCCTTCCTTCTTTCTGTCTGTCCTGCTCTGTGCAGAAACACGACGTGTGTACACACACAGGATTTAATAGCCGTTTAGAGAGCTTGTGTGAAAGTCAAACACTTTTTCCCACAATCCAGAGAAAAATCCATCATTGACGTATGTTTACTTTAGGCAAAAAGCTCCAACCTCTAAGCCACTCTGTGTGTGTATGTCAGAGAGTGGGTGGAAGGAATAAGGAGAATAGAATCAGGGTGAAAGAGTGGTTGTTGGCAAATTATTTAATCATGGACTAGGGGAGCATAATGTAAGCAAGCAAGATGTCAAACCATGTGTTTGTAAAAAGAAATTTTAAATACATTATATTAAAGGGAGAGAGATATACTGTGAAACATTCTGATGTGAAAAAATAAATGGCAATCATGTAAATGCATTACAGAAATTTCAAAACAGCTTCCAAGGAAAAATCCAAACTACGTTCACACTTTAGCACAGAACAAGAACATCTTTGCAGATTTCTTGTTGCGCATCATAAACTGATCAAACAAAATAAAGAAGGCAATAAAATTGTGGAAAAGCAGAGGAGAAGCAGGGCTTTATCATTATGGGATTAAGTGTTCATATAAACTGCCTGAAGTCAGACTTTCCCAAGTATCTGAACAAGACGCCCAGGCAAGTTGAAGATGAAATAGCCTTTATCCAGGTTGAGATCATACAATTATCAAGCAATAATAAAATCAAGATTCAGATCAACAACCTGAACCCTGTTCTACAATTGGCCCCGGCGTCTGTCTGTAGGGGGTCTCAGCTGCTGATTGGCCGTGACCAGTTTTGTAGAGGAGTTTCTAATCCTCCCCACACTCTCTGTGGGTGCTCTTTGGGCTTTTCCCACATAAATCAGTCTGGTCTGGGTGGTAAAGTCATCACGTCCACTGTGTCCACACACACTGCCTGTTAGCACCCCTATCACATGAAGCGTGCTTGTCATGAATGGCCACCAAGTATGAAAGGATGGCTGACCACACTAAACTGTGGTTTAGACAAACACCTACTGAATACACCTAGTGAACAGACAGGCCTGAGGATAAGTGACCCTCGCAATTAATGACTGATGAAACCTTTTGTTTGTTTGGTTGGCTTTTTCCAAACAGAACTCTTCAGCTCAGACATATTCTTGAAACATCTCTGTGAGAGGATCTTTGGAGGACATTCCAGTGCATCTCTGCTGGCTTCATAACTAGGTTCTTACTAGGCCACTCCAGAAGGAAGACTGAAGTCATTTTGGCATCATCCTGTAGGATCAACTTGGGAATCAAGTGCTCTCGGCCCAAAGGCGGGACAGCATTAAATCAAGTTCACCTTTATGAGGTCGCCTTCTGTGTTTTAAGTGACGATGTCATTTCCAACCAACTTCCTGTTTTAGTTTGCATACTTAACTGTCATCTCATTTGAAATTCTTCAATTGTTCCTGCTTCCTTGCTTTAGCTGTCATTATCTGCCCCGCCCCAATCTGTCACCTTTGTCTACTGTGACTGTCTTTATGCCATGGCTTAAATGTTCTTGCGTTGTCTTCTTGTGTTACCCTCTTTGTGTATGCGACGTTGCCTACCTCGGTCCGCCTTGTTTTTGCGATCAGGTACCGGATTTGATTGCCTGAACCGACTGATCACTCGAGTACTGTTACAGAACCCTTTTTTTACTCAAAGTAAAGTTTAACTTTTGAACTTTGAATCTGCGTTTACAGTCATACATTTGAGTCTTTTTTGTTTGAGTCTCGAATTGGCTTTTAGCATGTCTTCATGTTAATATGTGGCACAATGTGATTTTTTTAAAGGAATGCTTTTGTTGTCTGTACAACCACAGTTATGTTAAAGGACAGTGGCAAAATCATCTGATGCTGAAGTTGTTTTCCACCTTTGTGCACGTCAGCGGTTCTGAAGCGTAAGTCATCCAAGATCTCTTTTTTTCAAACTAAAGCTGTTTCTGGGGAGTTTTTGTACGTTACTTCGGTGACGGCTGGAACTTTGTTGATGTCATTACTGTAGTCCGCATGCATTTGCCAGTATCTGAATTATGTATTTACTGCAGCCGAAAACAATACAATGATAGAGTGTTTTTGTTATTATTATTTCTTGAATAAAGTTCTAGCCATATTGCAACTCAAACTAATTGATTAATCTTGTTACTGTATTGTTGGGTTTTATGGGCATTTGCTGTGAAAGAGGCAGCGTAGCGTGAGCAGATCATTTCACTTTCTGATTGCAGTTGGTCTTCGTCTAACTGGCTTTGGTCATATTTGACTCCTGACACTCCAAACAAACAGTATCATTCACACATAATTCTGAATAAAGGCTTCTCTGTTGGCAATGTGTGTCTCAATACTTCAGGGTCTCGAGTGCTCAATGATGAATTTTCTCAGTGTTCGCTGGAGCTGGGTATACAAAAGCAGAAGGTTAATAAAGATTTTTTAAATAAATGTGCATATTAATATCTACTAATTAAACGTATTACTGATGATTCTTCAGCTTTACCTTTATTAACTCTAATCAGTGCTAACAGTGTTCAAAGAGAAGTGTCCCTCTTTCTCCAACAGAGAACAGAGTTATAAATCCTGACCTGTCACATCTTTGTTTGTGTGCTTGCAGATTCCCCCTGAGTCCAGCGCGAGAACTTTGTCACCAGGGCTTCTTCTCTCACAATTTATCCCCAATACAAACGGAAACACTGACTTGTTTGTTCTGTTTATGAGTGCCTTTGTGTGTGTGGGTATGTACTTGAGTACAGCGGCAGGATTTGACAGAAAAGAGAAAGCAAAAGGTTTGAGATCATCAAGAATTATTAACAAGTAACAACAACATGTTTTTCTTTCATTTGTAAAACAATAAAGGAACGATCATTTCTAGAAGGAAGAACTGGGACATCCACTAATGAGATCAGAGAGACTGTCTCTGTTTTCTGAACTCAAGCAATTTTCTCAAACAAACAAACCATTCTGACACAGCACTCCTTCAAAGTTGGACTGAATGCTCTGAATCCTTAACACTCACACTACAATACAAGATGGCATACTTTAAAATCTTTAAAATAATAAAAACTGAAGATGTGAAAATCCCATGAAAAGAATTGTATATTTTCATTTGCTTAAAATATTAATGTTGCTGTTTATTACTATAGTGTTGTGTTTTCTTTAAGGATACAAAAAAGACAAAAGTGTGCAGTTTAGAGCATGTTCAAATCGAACTAAATGATTCCTTCCATTGCTTGATTACAGATAACATTTGGATTTTGAAAACAAAATCAAATAATTATGTTCTGCTGTAAAATAAATTGGTAGAAGAAGCCAGCAGCTATTTTCATGGGAATGAAGTCCTGCCATTTTTTTTCCAGAGGAATGAAGCACATGAGGCATTTGTAGACTTTGAGTTCACACATAGCAACAAACTGTAAATGCAACTGCCTGGCCCCGAGCACAATGAAAATCTCTGCCTGGGATTCCTTCCAACTGGAAGCCTGTCAAAATACCATCAACACCTGGCATAGTAAGTTGGGAGTGTGGCTACTACAGCCCTGGTGTTGAAAGAAATATTTCACAGTCATATGAAAACACAAAAACACAGGTTATTACACCTACCTGAAAACAATATGAACTGCATTGCACCATCCCCTGTTTTTCTGTCTAGTTCGCGTTTGCTGCTGGAGACACAGCCGGAGATAAATCTCATGTTGTAATATTGGATTAATGGGTGAGATTTTAAAGGGGAATTTCAGTCAATTAAAACAATGTCTATGTACTAATTAAGACTATAGGACTAAGCCGCTGTGTACAGAAAGCTGAATCCAGCTATTGAAAGCTTCGCACTGCCAATTATTCTCCCACCGTGGTTGCCTAATGAAGCAGGTGTCTTTGAGGCCTAACAAGGTCTTTTGACTGACCCCCTATAGATTACGTCACACTACAGCTCACAAATTTCACTCCAACCCAGTCTGCTACATTCATAGTCCTACCCTTTCCTGTAATTTATTCAAGACCAGGACCAGAAGAAGAGTGGTGATGATGAGGGGGTGTGGTGGTGTAGGGCAGTGTGCTTGAATATTAGTGTGCTGCCCTCCCCTGCAGAGAGAAACTGTGTCATAATGCTGGACTTCTATTATGATTCAAATCAAGGCTATTGTCTCTGTAAGCAACCAGCTCCACTCTGTGCAAAAGAACAACTGTGCTACTATAAACCGGCTGCAGAAAATAAGTCCACTGCCATAGGCTGCGGAGATGCTGGCTGAACTGAGAGACTGAGAATTCAGTTCATTACACGGGCCATGGGAATAACAGAAATGCCTGCTGTCTATCTGTCTGCTACCATGTAAACACTATTCACTTTCTTATCTACAGTTCATCATCTGCAATCACAAAAACAAACAAGCAAGCTCACACATGGTTGGATGCATTATGCTCTGCTATCATAATACAGAGGATTCATCTTCATGGATGTAATCTGAGAATTTTACAGTTTGTTGTTCGCAAATGCAAACATTTAATTTGCTGTAAATGCTGTAAATGTGTGTATGTCTGTTTCACAGCATTGTTATAGAATATAGCCAGTGTACAAAAATCAAAAAGCACACAGAGACTGTATAGATTGACCAGAGTCCTTAAGTTTATGTAAACACAGATCCTGTGTTGGTCTCAGACCTTTGGAAAAGAATTATGGATTAGCACTTTTCAGAGGATGTCAAAAGTGTGGGAGCTGCTTACAATTTTGGCCTTCCTAAGACTACTAGTTGCAACTGTGCAAGACCTATCAGAATAAAATGTCAGTGGTGCCAAGAAAGTTCTGTTTGGAGGTTTAGGCCAGACCTACATAACGAAGATCAGTGCATTATTGCACTGCCTACATACATTTGGGAGAGGGGGGGTGTTTATAATTAGTGCGTGTGTGTGCGTGAGTAAATGTGAGAGAACGTGTTGGGGGGGGGGGGGGGGGGGGGCGGGGGGAGAAGG
>VOQJ01023667.1:49195-65409 GCA_015052665.1 Apistogramma diplotaenia | reverse complement strand
TTTTTTAATTAATTTTCTTAATTAATTTTTTTTTAATAAATTTTTAATTTTTGTTTTTATTGGCTATGTTTTGGGTTTTTTTTTTTTTAAATGGTGAGGGAAGTTGTGTGGGAACCTATTATAATAGTCGAGTTAAATAGTCTACAGTGTCTTGCCCTGGGGTCTTTTTAAAGAAAGAAAAAAAAACCCTGTCATTTAGGAAATAAGCCTGAGGGGAGTCAGATGGAGGAGATACGGTTAAAGCAAAACTCCTTGTTTGCCAGCTGCATCCCTCCAGAACAGTAAATGTACGTGTTTATTGATGATGGTTTACCCTATTGCATGGGCCAAAGTTGATCCAATACTATGAATTCACTCATCCCAATCAAAACCATATCCCCACACATGTATATACTGTGTGTGGGGATATGTGCAAGGTTACACTTGTGTAAAGTTATTGTACTGCCAGTAGAAGTCATTACACGCTAGTCAATGTGTAACTTGACTGCAAGTGAAACAACTGACCACTACGCACATTTTTTCAATCATTAGCTGTAGCCAAAATGGTTTTCCTTGAGTAAATGTATAATTTCATGTGGTGTGGGCAGACAGCACTTATCTACTATGAGTGAAAATGAACACAACACTCCCAGGGTTTGGCCGAAGTGTATTAATCTCCAGATTAAGTGTAATCACATCACAGGGATTGTGTTTGCCCTTTTGTTCCTCTAGTCCTTTTTTGTGTACTTGTGTGTGCTCATATATTAGATGTTAGTGGTGTGGGAGCTGTGTAAGTGTAATCACTGTGCTGGTACAGTGCCAAGAATCACTAAAAGTGACATGGCTAAGATTTTTTTTTCCTCTCATGAAAGTGGACATCAAATATCAGACTGCAGAGGACAGAAAGAGTCCCATATTATGGGAGAGCAGTGGAGTGGATCATGGCCACATGAGAGTGGTCAGACCAGTCCTATGAGTAGTGTAGCCACTCCACCCCTTCCCCTGGGAGGCTACAGAAACAGGAGATCCAAAACAGGAGAAAAGAGCCTTTCTTCCACCAGATACCTGGCTGTAACCTGGCACCACAGTACAGGCAGAAAGAAAGGCCACTGCAATGGGAGGCCAGTGTGGAGTGGAAAGAAGCAAAATGCAGAGGCAGATATGTGCTTTGGCATTTGAGAGGAATTTGGAAAAAACAGCAGAAATCACTTTCATAGAAAGTAAAGCTGGTCCACAGAACAGGACGTGTTATTTTGTGTAGAGAAAGTTCACGTCCTTCCTTATTGTCCAGCTACTGTACTATTTGTTTTGCTTACCGGAAAAATATTCTCAAGTGACTGCAATACAGTTCCTGTGACAGGTGCCATTGTTACTGTCCCAGACACTGTTCCAAAATCAACATATCCTCCTTCTCGTTTTTCCCAGTTTGGCTTTAAAATTTATGAAATCTTTCTTGTTTCCTTATGTGTCTCTGATCATAGTGGTTTCCTCCTCTGATAACTTTGTAACGACTTTCTAATTTCAGGTTCAGCTGTTCACATAACTAAGTAAAAGCCAGTCATTTGTGTGTGGCTCTATGTCCTTGCTCCTGTCCTAGGTACTAACTTGTAATGGATCTTGGCAGCAACTGCCATTTTCCATTATTTCAAATGATTGAAAATGATACAATAAAACATGACTTAATGTGGTGATTATAGTAATTCTGTGCCAATGTGAAAATCCAGTGTAAAAACCACCAAATCATCAAAATGAGGCCACTGTTTATAGGCCCATATATAACAAGAATTCAAGCATTGTGTGAGTTGTTGGTCCAACCCCAGAAGGTGGACCAAAAGGTGAAAAATTGCATTATAGATTTTCGTGATGGGTCCAGAGCTGAAGATGCTTAAAAACAGCACTTCTGCAAAATCACCTTTGAGTGCCTGGTGTGAAAATAAATGCTTCACATGTAGGCTCTGTAAAACAGCAAACATGGCACAGATGTAAAATAAAAATGATCTGGCAATGATTGGTTTAGTCTACACAATGAATATTCTTTGTGGTCTTACAAAGTTTTGAACTTGACAATGAAGGGTTCATAGTGTCTCTGAAAGTGTACCATCTAGGTGTGCAGTCAGGAAGTCTAGTTGAACAGCCTTTGGCCCCTCAGCTCCACCCTGCTTGAAGAGTGCTACAGCAGTATGGCCAGAGGAGAGATAATTAGGCAGATTGGGGGGGTGTCAATCAGAGGGGATCCAGCTGGAGGGATTGGACTTGGGGGTAGGGAACGGGTAGAGGGAGGCTGGCTAGGAGGGAGTGCGGGTGTGGGCGGGGGGTCTGCATATAGGACAGCTGGTGGATGTTGTGATGGTAATCCAGTGAAGTCAGATCTTGACAAAGGGAAAGCATAGGGCCAGGTGCTGCCATTGAGCAGTCAGTCGCCCCCATACTGTGAGAGACAAGCTTGTGGAGGAATGAAGCCCGTAGCTCACAGTCCCTCTAGCACATGTTGCCTCTCTCACAGTGCAGCAGCAACCATGTCTGCTCTTTCTCTCACTGCCTGGTCTCACGAGCCTCAGCTACTCATCCTCTGTCTTTCAAGACAGTGGCAGATCGCAGATTACAACCAGCTCTCCCCTCTCTGCTCTGGATAGCTGAAGGAAAATAAATATGGAACTTCTCTGCTGTCTGAGACCTGTGTTATAAATGGTTTGCCCTTGGCGTCTGTAGCAGAGTTTAGCATATAAATTGTGGGTGTTTTGTTATGACCCTGCAGCAACTCCCAGCCTCTTAAAACATGATAAAAGAGGACACCTTTGACTTTGAAAGGGAGCAGGCTGTCAAGATACTGTGGAGTGCTGTTTCTCAAGAAACATCTTAGTATCTGCCTACATTGTTTCACTTTTGGCAAAAGGGAAGGCACACGTGAATGAGGAAGATTTAGATTTTCTCTGGTTGGGTTAAAACTGGTTGAAATGTAATGAAATGTAGTGCATATAAGTAGGTAGGAAATACATGTTCAAAGGAACACAATTCACTAATGCTCTCAAAAGAGCCCACATTTAGTGACAGACCATAGCAAAGAGACAGATTATATTATTGGCTTAGTACACGGCACCTTGGGGCCAGTGTTTTCTTTGGTATCTTTATGGTGGATTAGAAAGGAATGCTTAGCAAGATTCCTCGTCTCCCCTGGTGCTTTCAGGTTATTGTCACTACCTCCCATCCATTCACCCCTCCAACCCCTTTAGGAATGCCTCAAACAGTACTGTCAGAGACTATGCAGAGAGTATTCCAGCAGTCTCATTGAAGAGTTTTTATTTGATTTTCAATCATTTTACGATGCCATTTTATAACGCTCGTGCTTCACGACAGGCAGATGAAGCCACTGTCTTGTCATTTTATGCGAAAATAGAGTATGTCAAGTGATTCTAGACATATATCGTGTTCATATGGATGAGGAGATGAGTACTATCTGGCAAAAAGGGTACAGCGGCACAGGGAGGAAGATGTGATGTGATTTGTTGTCCCTTCTCTCTGGGTCAGGACTGGAGATTGGAAGCTGTGGTTCCCAGGCCCCCTTAAAGGAAGTGGTGCCTTCTGACCTCCCAGCTATACACATCCTGTCTTATCAGAGAAGCTTAACCAGCTTACTCATTGCACCCGTGTCTCCATAATTCTGTTTTCTCATCTTATTCTTCATTTTGTTTAATCCCCCCACTGTGCACTACATGGCTACGTGTGGCTTATACCTTGTAACTTGGATGTTTTATCTGAAAATGTGGAAATTAAATTTACATGCACTCTCTTACACATTGTGTATATGAAGCGTTTTGATTTTACCTCTGAAACAACTTGCTGGAATTTGCAAATGATTCTTTTTGATGTCTGTGTATGTCTGAACTGCTAGCTTACACAGGGATAAGCCTGGATGTGAAGTCTCCTTGCCTGGCTGTTTGTTCTTATCCAGGAGACAATGACTTCATAAGAGACACTCAGGCAGGTCGGATTGGAATAACTGAGGTCCGCCAGCAAAAAAATTCCCTAGTGTCTCCCTCCCTGTCAGCAGAGGAAGGGATGGGTCCATCATTAAAGGATTCAGGAAAAGGCATTCACTTTTCCACTAAGCATAATTCCTACAAACACTTCGATTTCAGCTATGCAGCATTTTACTAAGGCTTACCTTTTCTTAGTCACAAAAAATCTCTTCCAGAGGTGTCGGGGGCTTAAACACTGCCACACGGGAACACCACTAGACTGCAGGATTTTTGTCATGTGTGTTAGTTCTATTAAATTTTGATTACATCATCCTTCTTTAAGGAAACATTTTCCTTAGCTTTATCATGGAGAATCTTTGGCAGTGCCTTAAATCTTCTTTTTTTTCTTTTTGAGGTCAATAAGCACGTGAGAGGTTATGCTGGCCTCCGTCAATCCAAGTAACATTTTCTGTCAACAATTTTAAATTATGCTGGAGCACTTCTATTTAATCCACATCCACTGTGCAGAAGATCCCACGAGATTAAAATAAATACAAACCAAGATACACTTTTTTTTTTCTGTTAAGGCAAAATTAAAACAAAACACTGGACAAGTCATTGTAGTTTTTCTTTCATCTTTCTGACGTGGGGATGGGGTCTTTCAGTTTCAAAGTTTTCCAAAAATCTGGTTCAGTTTAGGTGGTTGGGTGGGGTTTTGTGGTTGAGTTCAATGCAGAATGCTTTGAAAGACCTCAACCCCAGGATTCATGCGATGTGGTTTTGGGCAAATGCAATGCTATTTGAAAAATGTGAGGGTGTATTCTTCCAGATTGACACTAGAAGCTGTTTCGATAGTGTGCAAAAGAAGTGAGAATGGTGAGCAAGATTTTTGGTCCTTTTTATAGCGGTATTAGTAAGCACTTAGCAACTAGAGTGCATACTTATTCTCCCAGCGCAATAGATATGTGCAGTTTTCACTGCCAAGGAAATGTCTGGCATTTCCTTGGAATTCTGGATTTATATTATTATCATTATTATCCATGATAGAATCTCACCGTTGAGGTATGAGCAGTGAGAAGCTATCAGCGGTGTGAAGAATTCACTTAGTCCTCCTAGCTTTTCAGTCAGAGTAATTACTGTGTTTCCTGGAGTAAGTTAAAAGTCCTTCTAGTCACATGTTTAATATTCATGTTTGGGGGGCTCTGGAAAGCTTCTGGACCTTTCAATACTTTCATTGTGTGTCTAAGCACAATTGTTGAAACAAACCTTGCCCTTCAGACTGTGAAACAGCCATCCTTTCGGACATGATTCTACTTAATTACGAGTCTGAATTGGCGCGGCACAGTGCTCAGAGCTACCTGCATATGTAGGAAGATCAGTCTTCTGAAGTGCTCCAACTGTCCTTATGAAACCCTGTCTCCCATCACCCCCACTTTTTTCTCACTCTGGCTCTGTCTCACCATGGGTTACTGTTGCCAGGCTACGGCCCAGGCTTGAAAGACTAGCTGTTTGGGTCACTGCCCCCCCCCCCCCCCCCCCCCTCCCACCACCACCATCTTTCCCCACCCCCCAACACTTTCATTCAAAGAAGTTCTGACTACTTTAGCTCTTTTATTTGGACCACAAAACATTCCCCAACCCCCAATCTGGCTCTGCTGAAAACGAGAGAGCCAAGCTGCAGAGAGCAGAGCTGAGGAGGTTGCTGGAAGGAGGGGGTGTGGAGATGGGCTCCTGTTGGCAGTGTGGTGTCAGTATGGACTCTTCATAAAGGAGAAGAGCTGGTTCTTGCTTGCTTGTGGAATGGGTGGGGAGGGTATAGGGCATTTGTGTTGAGAAATTGTTTAAAAGAGTCAAACTTGGAAAAAAAATGTGAGTAGCTCTTTAGATGGAACAAAGAATGTGAAAAGTTGCCCCAAGTCAAAACATGATAGTTGAGTTGTTTCCCTTCCTTTCCATTTGTCTTAGAAAATGCCCTCAGAGATAGGAAGAATCCTTTATAGTTGTTGTTTTGTGGAGCATGACTGTGTGTATGAACTGTGTCAGAGATTATAGCCTCTTTGTTCACAGGTGAGCCACCCTTTGACCTCTGGCAGAGTTGCCGCTATTGTATAGAAGAGGATGAGCTCAGGTTACCCTGCTTCAGTGACCCAGAAAGCAGGAAAACTAGCATTGTGTTACACAAGTACCAAGTGACAAAACTTACATAAATCAAATGATTTTAGTCATGGGATCACCATACGTGATAAAGAACAACTTTGAAATCACAGCACAATGACTGGAGCCTGTTTTCGTGTTATAATCGTTTGCACTTCATTAAATGTTTGACAAAGATGTTATCTCTTTTTTCTTCCTCATATAATTTCTTCAGTGGATCTTCTCTTTTATGCATTCATGATACAGCCAGAGCCTGAGGTTGTTTGTAAGTTTCTTTCCTTTGTGTTTGGGTGTGTAGTGACTGTTGCATGTGTTTGCTTTGTTGCAGTGGTGCCTCCATCTAACAGTCTTGAAAGTGTTTGTTAGGAGGAACTGTTAATGCATGTATTTGTGAAGGGTGAGCGTTATCTTTTGAGATATGTATAATGACTTGTATCGTGTGTGTGTGTGTGTGTGTGTGTGTTGGTTAGTCTTTTGGGCAAAATAGCGCAATTGTTTTGGCTTAAAGTCTGGCAGAAGAGGTAAATGCTAGACAGCCAGCAGTACAGTGACAGATGTGGACAGCTGTATGGTGTCAGCATTGCAGCTGGTAAAAGCCTTCATATGTGTTGACAAGGAGAGATCACCCACTCTGCCCGTCTCTCTGTTGCACCCAGAGACCCCTTCCTCATCTGCTGTGCTCTCTTCCTCCAAGGTCAGATGTTGACACTCACTAAGTATGACTCAGAGGCACATTGCACAAGAGCAAACTGCACCTGCCTTTCACATCCGCCACAATTAAAGTTGGGCTCACGCAAAGGCACAGATCCTGCCCTTCTGTTCCCATAGGCAGTGGAATCCACAAGGTTGTAAAGAGCCTGATAAGAAGACTTTTCATAGTGGTGTGAAAAGTGACCCAGGACAAAGTTGCATGTCTCTCACAGTCTCTGCACTGATAGCACTCTGATTTGTGGGTTATGGGAGTAGCGTGTTGGCAATGAGTCAGGTCTAGACAAAAGAATGTGTGTTTTGGCTGCTTATTTCACTGCACATTTGTAAGGGAAGATAAATAATTTATCAGGCGTTACTACTATCGTAACTTTTATAGGCTCACCCACACATGCACTTGTATACCTGTATATTAACACAACCACACTTCATTCTCATAACTGAAAACATATTCATTTCAAATAAGTATTTTCATCTCTATCTGCAAGTGCACTTGGAGACACATTACTTCCTGGAGTGAATAACTCGCTCATGATGGTTTCTGGAGAACAAGGCCTGTTAAGTTTCTGGCTTTTTGGTTTTCATCAGCAGTCAAATATGGCTCCAGAAGAATTTGACTTGTCAGTCTGTGTTGTATGTTTCAGCTCAAAAAGCAATTTTCTTCATTAGGCCTTTCAAAGACTGCTTTGTGCCACGTTTGTGTTTCATTTTTAGTGACACCCTAGATTCCAGACATAGTTAATTTGCCTCTAAATAAACCCAGCCAAGCCATGACAAATAGCCATGGGAACCATGGGTGGGGGGTGGGGGTGATTGGTTGGGTGTCAGGCTTGCTTGTTCATCTGTGAGGTTACTATGGCAACAAGAATCGTGCATTAGGAGTGAGTACTGTGTTTTCAGAGCAAAGGACCAGGGATTACAGGAAATATGACATGACATTCTTGCTGGACCAGACTATTCTTGTTTCCTCTTGATCTCCCTCTACCAATTGCACCCCCTAAAGACACTCTCTCCAGTGGAGTAGCCCCTCCTCACACTCTGCAGCCTGAGTGACATTATCATCACAATCAAACAGGGGACCTTCTAACATCTGACCTCTCAGCGCGTGAGAGGAGCGAGATGCTGTAGGAAACCTCATGTTCAGCAGGGGCTTTAGGAGAAGGAAAAGTAGCTGTAGTAAATGTGCAAAATCTGTCACTGCACATGGGCTCTTGAATATGGCTTCACTTTAACTTTGCGAACAGGTCTCAGTGCCTTGACATTGTGGGAAGATGACAGTTCCCTGTATTATTTTTTAAACAACTAAATTCAATATAGCACCAAACTATTTCTTTGGAAACATCTTTTTACAGTCTTGTGGACAGTCTCATGTGCCTTCATGCATGGCCCACTATTTCACAATTGCCTTTGGAAAGTTTGAGAGAAAAAAAGTCAAACAAAACTGAGAAACCCTAAGTTTTAACTTCTTTTTTCTACCACTGCAGACTAGCCAGAAACAAAGCATCCTTTTTTTAACAGAAAATCTAGATCTGGATCAGTTCCTCCACAGCCTAATTTGAAGCAGCTTCAGCCTCCTAGCCAGGAGTGAGGACATTGGGGCCGTTTTCTTTTCTTACAGTGGTAGTGCACATAAAACAGTAAAGATGAGCCTAAACAAGTATAGTAAAGTCCTACAAAAGAGATCAGATGAAAACCCATTTTTGATCCCACCCGGGGGTTTTTCTCCATTGAAAGAGATGACAGTGCCTGAGGGTAGGCCAGAACCCAGCTGTCGCTGCCCTGCCATCAGAATCAGTCTCTTTGAAGAGGGTTCTTGTCCCCAGTCAAGGGCTTCACTGTGGGTGTAGAGTTACCAGTTCTCCAAACCCTGTCTAAACTCCCATAGGACCCCTGTAAAGAGCTGTGGAAACCCTGTTTATATAGTTATCTCTGCTCCGTCGTGCTGCATGTTTAGGTTAAGTTAAACAATGTCTGCATGGCTCGAATAGAGAAAAGGCAGCACAATTGCAGAGCAGAATTTGTTTTCAGTCCTCCACCTTTGTCTGCACAGGATGTATTCAGACACAGATCACCTCTGTATAGGCAATAGTCAGAAACCCCAGTACAAGTACTGGAAACTAAAAAATGCACCTTTGGCGTGGGTAAATGAATATTACAATGGACAGCTGCATTTATTAAAACATGAACAACTGAAAAGTAATATACTTGTGTGAATACAGCCACCAAGAGGACAATTAATTATTTCATTTAAACACCACAGCTGTTTCTCCGATCCAATTCGAGCGAGAGCACTGCGCAGCCTTGTTTTTCCTCTTGTCAGTATTTGTTGGCAGTTGTTAAATTTCCAGACTGTCTCTGGGTGTGTTCGCTTTCATATATGGGAGCAGAAATAAGAACTGGGGTGTGGAAAAACTCTGGTAGTGGAGAATGTTGGCTGACACTGAGAAAATTAGGTTTTCCAGCCGAAAATAATAGTGTGACTAATGAAGTCAATAACATACATGGCCTAACTCCATCTTTTTATTCTATTTCTATCTCTATTTTTATTTATTTATTTTTTTTGTGGCTGTGCTAAGGATTTATTCATTCCAGGGGAAGAACTATTACTCAAGGTAGCAGAACGGGCCTGAGTGTCACTGGGTCCAGATTGCCAAACTCAGGGCATGATGGAAGCTGGGCTGCAGTTGCCATGATTTAACAGCACTGTCTTTGTTACTCCAGTCTGTCAGTTTTGTGACCTGTTTTGACCTATAGGCCACATCCTTATTTGTGTACGTGTGTGTATAGATGTCGTCCTGGATTCATTGATCCGCTCTGTCAATACCTGGATCCGTGTCATCGATCACAATGCCAGAATGGAGCAGCATGCAAGAGCCAGGTGGTCAATGGCATCCCACAATACACTTGTGTGTGCCAGAGAGGGTTCAGAGGTATGTGTAAAAGAATGCATATGTTCATGAAAGATCAGATCATATAAGTTATAGTGAATTGATTTCTATTCACTATTTAATTCCCAGGTCAAGACTGCTCCCTCATTGATGCCTGTGCCACAAGTCCCTGTTCCAATGGAGCTCGGTGTGTCAACTGGAATGACCACTACAACTGTTCCTGTCCGCCTGGCTACCAAGGAAAGAACTGCCACAATGACATTGACGAGTGCCGCAAGCCCGGTGTCTGCCTCCATGGTGGAATCTGCCTGAACACCCACGGTTCCTTCCGCTGTCAGTGCCAGCCAGGCTACAGCGGGCGCACATGTGAGGCGTCCACCTTGCCCTGCGCGCCATCTCAGTGCCTTAATGGGGGCACATGTCGACAGACCAGTGACCATTCCTACGAGTGCGCTTGCCTGCCAGGTAGGATTTCTCTTTAGCAGCAGAGTAGAACACATACAAACTGCTTTTCCACTGCTGCAGGCAAACGGATTTTCTGAACCCGATGACGTAGTTGTTGTTGGTGTTGCTGGTACTTTATATCCTCTGTCTTATGTCAGCTTCCTGTCTGCTATTAATAGCTTGTAATAGTGGATGGAGTGGTGGGAGAGTTCGAGGCAGCCAGTCTGCACCCCTCTCGGCTCTCGTCACAACAGAAGGAATTTATTTTATGGGCTTTCTGGTTTCCCACTGGGAGCTGACAGGAAATGTCTTTTGCCAGAGAGGAAGTCATTGAAACTGTGAGAGATTATAAAACAAGCAAACACAGAGGGGGGTTTTGACCTCTGAAGCAGGCAGGAGTCAGTGCTCTTGCTGACATTATGTGGGAAGATGTAAACAATCAGACACCCAGTGAACCCTTTTACTGTCCACAGTGCTCACCACCTTCTGTTGGGTGCAAAAATGTGATTTAGAGCAGAAATGTTAGGGTCTGCAAGAGGCATGTGTTTGCTACTGTATCTGTGTGTCACATCGCTTTTGTCTCTAAATTTATCTCAGGATTCGAGGGACACAACTGTGAGAACAATGTGGATGACTGTCCAGGTCACAAGTGTATGAATGGAGGAATATGTGTAGATGGAGTTAATACCTACAACTGCCAGTGCCCACCAGAATGGACAGGTATAGCTCTTCTAATTAACTTTAAATACATATCACCTTTGTATACATCATGTTTGAACCCATATGTCACCTACCCACTAGGTCAATACTGCGCTGAGGATGTGAATGAATGTCAAATGCAGCCCAATGCATGCCATAATGGGGGTACTTGCTTCAACACCATTGGTGGCCATACTTGTGTCTGTGTTAATGGTTGGACTGGAGATGACTGCAGCGAGAACATTGATGACTGTGCGATTGCTGTTTGCTTCAATGGTGCCACCTGCCATGACCGTGTAGCATCCTTCTTCTGCGAGTGCCCAGTTGGAAAGACGGGTACGTGGGTTTTCTGTCTGTCTGTTTGGCCCTCAGTTGATAAATCCTGGTTGATAAATTGCTGACATATGTGCTCTTTCTACAACTTTGCGATAGGTTTGCTATGCCACCTTGATGATGCATGTGTGAGCAACCCTTGCAATGAGGGAGCAGTGTGTGATACCAACCCTCTTAATGGCCGTGCCATTTGCACCTGTCCTGCTGGATTTGTAGGGGGTGCCTGCAATCAGGACATGGATGAATGTTCAATTGGTAAGTCTGCTGTTTTATGCCAAATATCAGTGCTGTTGTTGTATACTCTCAACTCTAGCTTTCTTTGAGTGCGGTTAATATGGTGATCCTTCTGTCAACAGGTGCAAACCCATGTGAGCATTTTGGCAAATGTGTGAACACGGAGGGGTCTTTCCAGTGTCAGTGTGGTCGGGGATATGCCGGCCCACGTTGTGAGATTGACATCAATGAATGCTTGTCCATGCCCTGCCAGAATGATGCCACTTGCCTGGACCGCATTGGAGAGTTCACCTGCATCTGCATGCCAGGTAGAAAGACCTTTGAAGCTGGCTTTCTTTATCGTGTAGGAGTTGTTGTCGTTGCTGTTGTTTTAGTTCTCAGAGAAAGTTAACTTAGAAATTCTTTCATTTTGTCAACCATACACACAAAAATGTGACATTTTTGATTATGGAAGTATTTTTCCTTTCAAGTCTAACTCTGTTTACAGAAATCACATATGCTAGTTACACCTCATGCTGAGGTTTTTAGGTGAGCAGAAAAACTACCTATACTTTCATTTAAAAATATATTTTTTAAACCAAACTCTGAGCACACATTAACTGATATGATGTAGCTTTAAACATCCAAGGGAATTACTAGTAATGGAAAATTATTTTTATGTGCAACAGGACTTTAGACTGTACTTAAGAATTGCTAATGAAATGATACAAAATGTCAAAACCAACTGACTAGCACACTAATTTAAATATTTTCTATTTAAAAAATATTAATAATTTTTAAACTTCTAAAGAAGCTCCATATACAGTGCTGCCATACTGCCAGCGTTTAGTGTTATGTAACACATTTCCACCAACACCGGGGTATGGCGGCGGCTCTCCACTCTCAGTGCACTGTACCACCAGATGGAGTATTGGTTTGGACTGAGTGAGAGTTTTGACACAGTGGGACAAAAACACAGTGAAACTCTCATGCACAGTCCTACATGCATGCTGGGGTTTTGGGAGCTATACAAATTAGAGCCGGGAGTTGGGTCTATAGGACTGGATGTGAGAGAGGGCGAGCAGTTAGGGGGAGGAGTGTGCTGTGAATACTAATGAGTGGTAGAGTGGTGGGAATGAAGTGGAACAATAGAGCCCCTCTGTGCTCCACTTTGCACCCCTCATATACACAGAGAGGGAAAGAGGCTCTTTCCCAGAGCCTGTCCCCCTCCCCCCCTCCAGAGACAGGGCCTTCCTCATCACCCTCCTCATCATCAGTCAGCCTGGCAAAGCTCATGTGGAGCTGCTGATTATTTCTGATTCCACGCTAGCCTCGCCACAGGGGCGAGACTCTGACTCACATTCTGTTTCACCTCATTGAAGGACCTAATGTAAAAGGCATAACATGCATCTGCTGAATGGGATGCTGACCCGAGGAGGAGCAATGCTCCGCAGACAGTAGGGTGTGGTACTCAGCAGAGCAGGATGCATAAACAAGTGTCAAAAATTCACGTGTGAAAAGTTTCCCACAGAAAACACACAATTTTGTACACACCACGCTGGCTTGAACTGACATACTGTTCCTCCAACGTGAGTGACTTAGGATCAACAACAATAAAAGGTGTCTGACTTCCTAACTTCCTTCTTCCAGGCTACATGGGCACTTACTGTGAGATTGATGTGGATGACTGTGAGAGCAACCCATGCGTGAATGACGGCATCTGTCGGGATATGGTCAACGGCTTCACGTGCACATGCCAGCCAGGTGAGACTGCTTTGAATTACCTTGACCTCAGTCACACTGGCAACTAACAAAATAGAGAACAGGTTTATTGAATATTTAAAAAGTCGATCTTCTTTCTTCTACCATCGGATAATATTTTGACCCAAACTATTATATTTTGCAAAACCTTTTCAAGTAGTTGTTGTTCCTGAGCCTAATCCCAAAAACATCTGAAAACGAAAAGTCTCATTGCAAACTCCTGTCTTTTGTGTGAAGGTCCTATGATTTATGCTGCTTTCCAACTTCCCAATGATAACTTTTTGAGTTTTTTTAATACTTTTGATTTAGCAAGATTATTATTTTGTTGTTTAGCAGTACCCTGCTTGTGAAAAAACAGCACTAAAGGCTTGTGAGTGAGAGCGTGTTGGTTAACACCTGCAATGCACTGACTGCATCAGTAAAACTGGAAGGCCAAAGTTTAAATGTCCCCAGGATGAGAGGAGGGGAGGTCAGCCTCACTAGTTTGGCCTGCTGGTATTTAGAGCCACCACTTGTATAAAAAAGCCAGGCCCAAAAGTCTGCCTATCTCCTTGCCCAAACAAAGGCACCATTGTGACCCTCGCTTCCCTCCTCTGTGGAATGTAGAAGGGACAGCAGCCTCCCTCATCCTGCCCTCATGGTGGTGCTGGGGGGGAAAGAGGGGACAGCAGTCCCACTAATGAGATTCTTTTCCAGGTTCGCAATTTACATCTGGGGCAGACGTCCCCCCTTCACCCCCCATCTAGCTATTGAGCTGGTGGAGCTGATGCAGGGAGTGAAGGGCGGAGGGGTGTGGGGGGCTCCCCAAAAGAGAAAACAATCCCACCGCCTCCTCCAGCACCCCCTTTACCAGCCTAAGCATCGACACACAGGCCATCCTGACACTGTTAATCAACTGAGCAGTGTGTTACCAATGCACCAATTCTCTGCTGTCTGGGCACTGTGCCCAGTGATTTCAAGCCTGCCCAGTTTCTCAGACTATTCAAGCTAGTTACTATTATTATTATTATTATTATTTTTATTATTATTGCTTTTATAACTTCACCCTTTCCCAGTATACAATATTAAAAATTCACATTGCAAAAATGTGCCAAAACTTAAGTGAGATTAAGATGGATAAATTGCATATCCATGCCCAGATATTCTATAATATTCAATAACAAGATTATATTATTTAATGGTGAGTCCTTCCCCCGAAACATTTTCAAGGTCACAAGCTTTCTTCTGCATTTTGTAGTGGTCAGCTCTGCCCTTGTCCAAGTGCATAGATAGCATGTCTTTAACCAGTCGAGGTCTCAGACCCTACCTTAGCCAGACATTACTAACCTAGTCAAAGACCTCTGGCTTTCTAAGGAGAGAAGATCTGCCCTCTGACCTTAGCATGGACCCTTTTGCTGGACCTTCTTTCTGACCCTTAACCTCTATGTTTGCATGTCCCAGGGTTTACGGGTACCATGTGTCAAATTGACATAGATGAGTGCGCCAGCACGCCCTGTCAGAATGGAGCAAAGTGCTACGATCGGCCCAATGGGTTTGAGTGCCGCTGTGCTGAAGGTAAGTGCTTCTTGATGCAATAGTTGCTGAACAGAGGAACCAGAGACAGAGTAGCAGACAAGCCTTAAACACTTGTTTTGGTCTTTGTTAAGCATTTAGTGTTTTGGGGAGTTTCTCTTGGTGTCCGCTGGCCAAACAGACTGACTTGAGGCCCCTAATCCCCCTCTTTCCCTCATCGGTCTCAGGATCATGGGGTCACTGAGGACCAGCAGTTGCCAAGAAAGGAGGCTTGGTCATTACCCTGACATCTGTTCATCTTTAAATCCCTTTACAACACCTTATGCTGCATCTTAACTTTCATTCCTTCGTATTAAGTTATGTCCATGTTACAAAAGAAAGCCATTAACCTGTAAAGTTTCTCACAAAGTTTGTATGTAAGTCTGGACTGTATGTATACATTGATATTTAATATGTTTGTTCTGTGCCTACTGAGAAGCATGGTCATTGTTTCAGTGGCCAGCTGCTTGGTATTCCTTGTGTTTTTGGGCCCCTTCTGTTGAGTGAAGTGGCCCTGTTTGACGTGGTGCAGCCTATTGTTCCCTCCATCTCTGAGAACAATAGTAAGACTGGGAGGCCTGTTTAGGGCCCTTCTTTAGTGCTTTGCCCATCTCAGCATTGCTCTAAACACATACCACACACACCAAGGTTCTTGTCTGTTACACAGACACCGTTGATATGGAAACCACAAAGCCCAACCGTAGAGAAAGAGGAATATTTAGCATTCACAGAAAATATCAGGGTTGCAGGGAGCAAAGTTTGAATCATTGTGACTTGATTAGTACCTTATTGTTAATGTCATTTATCCTTTTTTTTCCTCCTTTGTAGGTTATGAGGGGAAACTTTGTGAGAGTAACATCAACAACTGTCAGCCCGACCCGTGTCACCATGGTACCTGCATAGATGGCATTGCCAGCTATACATGTAACTGTGATCCCGGTTACACGGGGTATCGCTGTGAGAATCAATTAAATGAGTGTCACAGCAACCCTTGTCAGAATGGGGGCAAGTGTGTGGACCAGGTCAACAAGTACATCTGCCAATGCCAACATGGAACCTCGGGTAAGAGAAAATCTCCACAGATTACAAATACTTATTCTTTGCTTATTCAGGCCACTGAAGACTAAGCATTGAGGCTGGCATCAACAGAGAGATGCTCAACAACCTTAGATTTGCTAATGACATCATGCTGTTTTCTGAGAGTGAAGAAAAGCTGAAAGATCTGCTTGAAGATATGAATGAGAAGGGAAAGAAAGATGGAATGAAAATGAACAAGAAGAAAACTAATATAATGTTCAGTGAGATTGCAAGAAGACGTCAAAGAAAAGCCAGCAGTGGCATGATGTGCTAAGCCAATAATTATATTTTATTATAACATTATGTTCTGAAATGTAGTGAAACATTCTGTCATTGTTAGAAAGGTCAAACCATTTCTCCTATCATAATATAAAAACTTTTCCCCTATCAGGTACAAACTGTGAGATAAACTTCGATGACTGCGCCAGCAACCCATGTGACTATGGTATCT
>VOQJ01023667.1:31852-49175 GCA_015052665.1 Apistogramma diplotaenia | reverse complement strand
TGGTGTCTGCAAGGATGGCATCAACCGCTATGACTGTGTTTGCAAACCTGGGTTCACTGGTAAGGCCTTCTGAAATTGACAGTGTGACTTTGAGATAGAGCAAATAAATGCTAATTGGAAATGGTGACAGAACACTCTGATTATGGCTAACATTTCTCCTGCCAGGTCCCAAATGTAATGTGGAAATAGATGAGTGCGCATCTAGCCCCTGTAGGAATGGAGGAACATGTGTGGATGAAGAGAATGGATTTCACTGCCTCTGTCCTGAGGGCTTTAAGCCTCCTTACTGCTACTCTCAGATGGATGAGTGTGGCAGCAGCCCATGTGTCCATGGGTCATGCAGGGATGACATTAACGGGTATGTACAGTTAACAGTTTTAATAAACCTTTATTCAAATGGTCCTATACCGAGTTAAACCTTGGCATGGGCTCCAAGCAACCTTGTGGTTAATCCTATAACTTACACATCAGGTCAGCGTTATTTCACTCTTGCAAAGTGACAGCTTATGGCTAATTGACTGTACTCTGGCATTTCCAGTTACCGCTGTGACTGTGAGCCGGGATGGGTGGGAAAGAACTGTGACCTAGACAGGAACGACTGTCTGCCAAGTCCCTGCCAGAATGCTGGCACATGCATCGATCAGCTCAATGGTTTCACCTGCAAATGTCGCCAAGGCTTCCGAGGTGAGAAGTCTTCTTAGTAGCCAAACGCACCATCAACATCAAAATGAATAGTAGAAAGAGTGGAACATGCATGTACAGCACATGTGGTGGAGAACAAATAACTGAACCTAACAGAAATCTTCTAAAAGATCCCAATGAAGTCTTCCATTAGTTTTCATTCAGGCTACGACAATTGTCTACCTCCCCCTAGTGGTACATATATATATATATATATATAGATAGATATATTTATGCATACACACACATGCACATGCATACACATATACATTTAAAAGTCTGAGAATAATGAAAATTCTATTCCACTATATGTTTGTGTCTTTTGTCTTTTTGACAGGTAACCTCTGCCAGGTGAACATCAATGAATGTGAGTCCAGTCCCTGTCTGAACAAGGGTACTTGTGTGGATGGTGTGGCAAGTTTCACTTGCCTGTGTGAGCTTCCTTACAGTGGACCCACTTGTGCTGATGTCCTCACTCCTTGCTCTCCGAACCCGTGTGCCAATGATGCTACCTGTATCCACACTCCAGACTACATGGGATATCAATGTAAATGCCCACCAGGGTGGCGAGGTCAGCAAATTTTGTACTCAAATTTCTCAAATATCCCATCTCATTGTTTATCACAGATGGTCTGCTTGGAAGCTCATAACCATAACTTGCTGTTCCCTTCTTTTACAGGTCAGTTGTGTAACATAGATGTGAATGAGTGCATCTCAAACCCCTGCAGAAACCGTGGGACCTGCACTAACATGCTCGGAGGGTTTGTGTGCTCGTGCAGAGCAGGATATACTGGGCTAACCTGTGAAACCGATATCAATGACTGTTTGCCTAGTGAGTGACTTCATACACTTAGATTTATTATAGCATTATTATGTCTGCTACTGTCAAACACAATACCAAATTCATACGGACATACTGTATTTGAGCAAAGCCATCTCTTTTGCTCTTAGATCCCTGCCTAAGTGGAGGTTCCTGTACAGATGGTGTGAACTCCTACCACTGTAGCTGTCTGCCAGGCTTTACAGGGCTTCGCTGTGCTTTAGAGATCGATGAATGCCAGAGTTCCCCTTGCAAAAATGGAGGGACCTGCACAGACTATGTTAACTCCTACACCTGTACCTGTATGCCTGGCTTTACTGGCATCCACTGCGAAACAAACATCCCCGATTGCACTGAAAGGTGTGTGTGTAAAGCTATAACATGTACTAGAAGAACTTCCTATACGATATAATATAAACTTAAAGTAATAAATATACGTTTAAATCCCATTTTTCACATGTCCACAGCTCTTGCTTCAATGGAGGGACATGCACGGATAAAATCAATGGATATTCCTGTACCTGTCGCTCTGGCTTCACTGGCTCCCACTGCCAATATGAAGTCAATGAATGTGACTCCCAGCCGTGTCTCAATGGAGGCATCTGTCAGGATGCCCTGGAGTCCTTCCGTTGCTCTTGTCCCAAGGGCTATACTGGCAACCGTTGCCAGGTACACATACTCAGAAACACTCTCAAGATGTCATGTTTAGACCTGCAATCTTCATATGCAAATAAAGCAAATAAATTCTCAATTCAATCTCTTGCTCACGCAGACACCAGTTGATTGGTGCAGGCGCTCGTCTCAATGCAATAATGGAGGACGCTGTCGCCAAAAGGATGCCTCATTCATCTGCGAATGTACCGATGGCTGGTCTGGCCGTTACTGTGACATTCCTAGACTCTCGTGTGAAGCAGCTGCTCGCAAAAGAGGTATTTAAATGTTCTCCACATGATGGCGTGTGACCTCAGTTCGAGTTTGTGATCAAGTTATTGATGTAATCTTTGCTGCCAAATTAGGTCTCCAGACAGATGAACTTTGTCACCATGGTGGCCACTGTGTCAACACTGGGAATGCTCACTATTGCAAATGTCCTGTTGACTACACTGGGAGCTATTGCGAAAATCAAGTGGACCACTGTGAAGACAAACCATGCCGCAATGGCGCCACCTGCAGGGGATACGTGGGGGGATACCAGTGTGATGTAAGTCTGTTGCTTTGTTTTAGTATGTTCCTTTTGTTGTTGTGTTGTTGTTGCTGTTAGAGTTCAAAACCGTGAGCATTAATTTATTGCTTTATTGATGCATCTTTACAGTGTATGCCAGGTTACACTGGAAAGGACTGCGAGATAGAAATCAATGAGTGTCAGTCTCATCCCTGCCAGAATGGAGGCACGTGCATTGATTTGGTGGGACACTATATCTGCTCCTGTCCCCCTGGTACACTTGGTATGTAAGCACATGTAAAACAAAACCATATGCTTACTAGTGACAACACTTCAAAATAAATGTGTATAACTGTAGCGTATAATCACCCTCTCCTTTTAAAGGTGTTCTCTGTGAGATCAATGAAGATGACTGTGCTCCACACCTGAGGCTGCGCAGTGCTCCTCCTAAGTGCCTAAACAATGGCACCTGTGTGGACAGAGTGGGTGGATATCGCTGCAACTGCCCCCCTGGTTTCACAGGAGAAAGATGTGAAGGAGACATAAATGAGTGTCTCTCTAACCCCTGCATTCCCTCCAACAGTCTTGATTGCATCCAGTTGCCCAATGACTACCAATGCGTCTGCAAGCCTGGCTTCACAGGTTAGACAGCTACTAGCAATTCCCCTTCTCCATGGGCCTTCACACTGCTTTTTGTACAAACAGATATTCTTTTCCAGCTGTAGAGTTATTAATACATTGTCTTTTAGGTCGGAGGTGTCAGAGTAGGTTCAGCGCGTGTGAGTCGCAGCCTTGTCATAATGGAGGAGTTTGTTCATTAACTAGCAGCTCTCTCCAGGGATACACCTGCACATGCCAACTTGTAAGTGTAAAGCATCTCATTTAATGTCCGAATATTTGAATTGCAGCATTCTTGATTTGAAAGTTCATATTAATAAGTCTATAACTGATGTCTGTCTTAGGGTTACACGGGGCCCAATTGTGAAAGAAGCATGTCCTGTCGGGAGCTGTCCTGCTACAATGGAGGTAGCTGTTCACTCACCACAAGAGGGGCTCGTTGCACATGCCTACCAGGATTTGGTGGGCTACAGTGTCAACGTCGCAGCAGTGAAGGTTGCTCAGCTATGCCCTGCCGCAATGGAGGACTATGCACTGAAGAGACCACTATCCCATACTTCCACTGTCAGTGTCCCAGTGGATGGAAAGGTAAACGGTGTGAGCAGCAGAGCAGAACCACTGACCCACCGGCCTCCTCGTGCCCTCTGGCAGAGTGTCATGGCAAAGCTAATGATGGTTTTTGCAACAAGCAATGTAACACATTACTTTGTCGCTGGGATGGTGGTGACTGCTCTCTAGCAGTGAACCCCTGGGCTAATTGTGGATACCCTCACTGCTGGCGTGTCTTCAACAATAGCCAATGTGACGAGTCCTGCAACAACGCTGGCTGTCTGTATGACAACTTTGACTGCAAAACCAAGGAGAAAGTTTGCAAGTGAGTTTTACATCTCCTGTTAAGAGGATACCTCGTAGTATTTTCAGAGCTGAGAAAACTTGAGCTGATCCTTTTGTTTGTGTCATCTCCAGTCCTATTTATGAAACCTATTGCATCCACCACTATGCTGATGGAAAATGTGACCATGGCTGCAACACAGAGGAGTGTGGGTGGGATGGCCTGGACTGTGTACCGAAAGGTCCAGAAAGTCTTGCTGAAGGTGTCTTGGTTCTGGTCGTTCTAATGCCTCCGGAGGAGCTTCTCCGCACCAGCACAATTTTTCTTCAGAAATTAAGTGCTATCCTGCACACTTCAGTGCGCTTCAGGCTGGATAGCAGTGGAAAAGCCATGATCCACCCCTACACCCGGGAAAACACACGCCTCAAGCGGGAGCTGCAGCATCATCAGGAAGTCATTGGGTCAGTCAAGCATACAGTAAATATAAAAGCCTACGTTTTTTTCCTATAGATTGTACATTGCACTAAACAATTGCTTCTCTGCTCTTCCTGTAGCTCGATAGTCTATGTAGAAATAGACAACCGCTTATGCTCAGAGGAGTGTTTCGATACAGCTGGCAATGCTGCAGATTACCTTGGAGCGCTGTCAGCAGTAGAAATGCTCCAGTTCCCTTACCCCCTAAAAGAAGTCCGTGGTGAGTAGGGATATTTAATGCACACAGACAAAAAAAAAAAAACTCAGACTAACAAGGTACAAGTATGTAATTACTCCTTTTCTTCTCACCACAGGTGAAAGGATTATCAACCCTGAGCCAATTGAGTTCTACCTGACGCTGGTGGGGATAGCTTCTGTTTTCCTTTTGGTCATCCTGGTGATAGGCATGTTGATTGCTCGCAGAAAAAGAGAGCACAGCACTCTGTGGTTCCCAGAGGGCTTCTTTCTCAAGAAGGAGCCCAGCAGCAACAAAAACCGCAGAGAACCTGTGGGCCAGGATGCTCTGGGAATGAAGTGAGTTATTATACGCTATTGCTTATTGTTGGGACATTGGGGCCGAATTGCTTTTAGAATTCCTTTTGTTTTTAATTTACATTGTTGAACATATTCATCTGTCAACAGACACATGGCAAAAACTGCAGAGGAATCTCTACTTGGAGATCATGACCAGTGGATAGACACAGATTGCCCAGAAGCAAAAAGGCTTAAGGTCAGTTATGCAAGTTATTTGCAATATCCACTCAGGAGTGTGTTAATTTTGCTTGCATTTAAAAAAAAAATTATTTTGCTCTTGTAATTTCAGGTTGAGGAGCCAAATATGCTGTCAGACACTGAAGATACAGTGGACTGCAGACAGTGGACACAGCATCACCTTGCAGCTGCAGATATCCGTGTGCCTCCCACCATGGCCCTCACTCCACCTCAAGGAGAGTTTGAAAGTGACTGCATGGATGTTAATGTCCGAGGACCAGGTTGGTAAAGTTATAACATTTCAACTGTTGTTTGCAAATAATTTGACATACAATATGTCTGTAATTTTGAGTGAATAGACATAAACTCACACATGCCTGTTTTCATCTCCTAACAGATGGTTTTACTCCTCTGATGCTGGCATCATTCTGTGGAGGTGGCTTAGAGTCTGAAGTAGCAGAAGAGGAGGAGAATGAGGAGTGTTCTGCAAACATCATCTCTGACCTAATCTACCAGGGTGCATCCCTTGCAGCCCAAACAGACCGCACCGGTGAGACAGCTCTGCACCTGGCTGCTCGCTACGCCCGTGCTGATGCTGCTAAAAGGCTGCTGGATGCTGGAGCAGACGCCAATGCTCAGGACAACACAGGACGCACACCACTACATGCTGCTGTGGCTGCAGATGCACAGGGTGTCTTCCAGGTAGTCAATACATGCTGGTTATTTGCTGTGCTACATCACTCCTTGATATTCTGTGCACTATTTTAGTTCATTTCATTATTTAGAAATCAAAATTTCAAATTCAATCTGTCACACCCTTCTAGATTCTGATCAGAAATCGAGCCACGGATCTTGACTCTCGCATGTACGATGGCTCCACTGCGCTCATCTTGGCCGCACGGCTTGCAGTAGAGGGCATGGTAGAGGAACTCATCACTTGTCATGCCGATGTCAATGCAGTTGATGAACTGGGTAAGTGTGTGCCATTTATCACTCATGTCCTGATGCAGATTTTCCTATTTCATTCATTATACTGAATACTTTATTTTAATTGTTTGTTGTGTCTTAGGTAAATCCGCCTTGCACTGGGCTGCTGCCGTCAACAATGTGGATGCCACGGTTGCCTTGCTCAAGAATGGCGCAAACAAAGATATGCAAGATCTCAAGGTATGTCGTTCATCTGTATTGTTTTAACTACACTTTTTTCACAAGTGTGCCTTTCATAGAGGTTTCGGTGTGACAAACCATTTGTCTTATTTCTGTTTTCAGGAGGAAACCCCTCTGTTCCTTGCAGCCCGTGAAGGCAGCTGCGAGGCTGTGAAGGTGCTGCTAGCTCACTTTGCAAACAGAGAAATCACAGACCATATGGACAGGTTGCCGAGAGACATTGCTCAGGAGCGTATGCACCATGACATTGTACAGCTTCTTGATGAATATAACACAGTGAGGAGCCCCCAGGGCCATGGGGGAGCAGGTCACCACCTCACTGGGGGACACACTCTGTCTCCTCTCATGTGCCCTCCCAGCGCCTTTCTACCTAATCTGAAGAACACCCCACAGGGTAAGAAAAACCGTCGTCCTGGGGCCAAAGGTTCTAGCCTGGGAGGCCAGCATTCGACTAGCTTGAAGGATTCAGTGAAGGCCCGCAATAAGAAGCTAACCCTGGACATGCAGAGTGCCTTACTGGAGAGCTCAGTTACCCTGTCCCCAGTTGACTCACTGGACTCACCCCATGGGGGAGCTAGCAATGCTGGCTACATCACCAACCCCACTTCTCCTGTGGCCATGCAGTCACCTGGGCTTTTTCACCCCTCAGTATCTGTCCCAAACACTCCAATGGTACACAGTAGCATGTTAGAGGGAGGTGGCCCCTTTGCAGTGTCTCTAGCCCAACTCAATGATCTAGGAGGTGGAGGAATGTCCTTACAGGGTCGTGTCTCTATGGCTTCAGATATCAACCATGGCTATGTGCTGAATTCAGGCCAGATGGGGCTTAACATGGGCCTGGTAAGTCCTGTCAGTGTACCCTTTGATTGGCACAACCGGATGCCACCTTCCTCCCAGTGTGGTCAGCAGGTAGTGAATATTGTGCAGAGCAGCCAGGCAGGCATGCATCCCCAGAGTCCAGTCATGCAACAACAAGGCATGCTGATGCACCAACAGCAGATCTACCGTAATCCCATGCTTCAGCCCACACCTGTTGCTTCCACACCCACACTAAGCCCTGTTAAGTTGCCTTTGATTGCTGAGCAGCAGCCACAGCAACAGCTCATTAATCACATTACCAGCCAGCAAAGCATGGCCTCCACCCCACCGACACCCCAGACTTCACAGGCCCCACCATCCTTCTTCCAGCAGCAGATGCCTCAGCAGTCCTCCCAGCCACAGCCTCCTGCTCAGCCGCCCCAAGTAGCCACATCAGCAGCCCAGCCCACTCAGGCTCTCCCCTCCCAGCCTAGTGGTAGCATGGCAGGAAAGGAGGATTACCCAACCCCTCCCTCCCAGCACAGCTATTCATCCACAATGGATGCCACACCCAAGCATTACCCTCGTTTGCCCAGTGAGCACCCTTACCTGACACCGTCTCCAGAGTCTCCTGAGCACTGGTCCAGTCCTTCTCCTCACTGCGTCTCTGATTGGTCAGATTCCACGCCCAGCCCAGCAGTGGCTGTCCCTGCCCAGACCCAAATTACTCAAATTCCAGAGGCCAATGGCAAGATGCAGGTTTTTGCATGAAGATCATAGCCTCTGCTTGAAAATGGACCATGGGTGAAAGAATTTGTGGACTGGCTCTTGTGCCCGTCTGTGTTTTTATCTGTCAGCCTGTTTCCAAGATTTTCATTGGATTTGGATTGACTGTTTATCATGCGGATTGTCTGCTAGTCACTTTTGGCAGAGAAAAAAAAAAGTAAAGGGATATGTGTGTTGTCTGAAAAAAACAGCAGACAATTTAATGAAGTAATTCTGTCACAGATGGACTTGTTTTTTATTATAAAAAAAAGTATATGAAGAAAACCAAGTCTTTCATTTCAAAGACTTTGGGACACTCTCCTAAAAACTAACAAACATTTAAAAGTAGATAAGAGGAAAAGTGAAATGCTGAAGGGAATTCATTTATTTTTATTTATTGTTTTTCTCTATCTAAACTACTTTTTAGTTGCTTCTCTCTGTCCTAGCTTCTCATATAAAGTGTCACCCCAAGATGATAAACTGGTTCAAATGAAAATATAATAATAATTTCAAGAATTGCTCTGCAATAGTGATATTTTCAATTGATTTGTGGTAAATAATTGTTTTCCAAATGAGTATTATGAGCAAGAATGTAGATGAGTGTCTCTGAAGCACTTCGAATGACCAGCCCAGTAAGGCAGGTGTGGGTCGAGTACATTTGATTAAAATGGATATTTATAATATGTGGGTGGCATTTAATCCATGGTAATTTACTTTTATCACCTTTCAGAATGAATCAGCAGAGTAAAGTTTTTAGTTAATCCTTCCATTTGTTGCTTCTTACTGACACACCTGTGCATGGCCAGTTGTGCTGCCGACCCTGATAGGTTCTGTTTTTCAGCATGTTTATATTCACTTTAATAAGAAATGTTTCAAATAGAACTGTTTCGCCTATAAAATCAGCCGCTCACTGCCGTTATGTTTTACTTTGTTTTATATCCTGTATATTTTTTTAAACACCATTTCAGATATGCTAAGCTTTGCTTGTATCAGCTGCTATTTTATGAGTCTTCCCTGCAAACATTCCTCCGATTTGCTGGTCTCGCCGAGTCTGGATTCTGCACCGTTCCGTACGATCCAACGCGTAACAGGACACGGACCGGCAGAATTTGTTAAGCTTGTGATGTCCCTGATCAGATTAAATGGACTGTTTGTAGCAGTTGAGATCTCAGTGGCACTCTTGTCTGTGCGAGTGTCGGTGGTGATGTAGTGGTCAGCATGAGGGTGTGGCTACTGGGCTTTAACTGCTAATGCGCTGTCACTCCTCAGGGAGGTGTTTTATGGCATGCAGTGGGAGGGAACCCTTGCATCTACAGTAGTATCAGTCCAGGGGCCGCGTGGTTACATCTTAAGATGATTATTAAAATAGGCCGAAGGAAAAATAAAAACACTACCATGTAGTGTTGTTCCCTATAAGTGTTTTTTTTTTTTTTTTACAAAATTCTGAGATGACACCCTTGTCATCTAGCTAACACCCAGCGTAATGTATGACCAACTCTCTTGTTTCCACATGACATTGTTGAATAGAGGTTCTCCTTTCCTTAACATTTTGTGGGCATTTCAACATAAAGTCAGACAATAATAGTAGAATTTTATGAAAGTAAGTTTTGCATGTTTATTTCGTGACAACATGAACAGAAATGAGTTGGCCACCACTTTAGTGTGTCATAGACTAAGTGCATGTTTCATTTATTGTTTATTCTGTTCATTCTAGAATCTGTTCTGCCAGACCTGAGAAACATGTTCACAGTCCAGCTCACATCCTACTTACAATTAAAATAGCTGTTTGGGCTGTTCATTTGTTGTTTATTTTTATATATAACTTGTTTTACATTTTCTCTACCAGGCCGCACTAAGTGTTTTGTACATTTCAATCTCTCAAGTTCTGTTTGTAAATATGTTTGTTCTGGGTAGGTCATCGCTTGAGAAATCGTATGTTTCTAAAATGATTGTTGTGTACTAAAAAGGACAAAAATAAAATGTACTTCATTTAGCATTACTTCAGGCTGACTGTTTTTTTGTTTCATGTTAGTAGAACAGTCATAGATAATTTTCTATCATTCATTTCCATACGTGCTTAAAGTAGCTCAAAATCCTTGTATATAAAACCTTTCAACGTTTTTCTTAAATTTTTTGGGAACTACATTTCTGAGTCCCTGTGCTCAGTAAATATTTGATTATTATTTGTTGCTGTTATATTTCCAAACCATTGGACATGCGCTCTTCAGAAACAGGGTTACGACAGTGTCTGTGGAGATGAGAGCGCCCATCTTAATTCATCTTAACAGGGTAGAAGTTAATAAATTGCACATATTGAAATTCTGACTTCATTTAGGCTTAAATAACTTGTGCTGCGCTAAATTAAAGCAAGAGACGGGCAATGGTGAAGCCAAAGTGGTAGCACATACACCCATAAAAATGACCACACAGTTGTGTGAACAGTGAAAGAACAGCAGTGGTGTGTTTGGTGTCGTCACAGCAAACCGTTTCAGATGTTAAGAGGTTTGTTGAAGTTTTGAGGGGTGTAAAGTAAAGTCTACACGTGGACAGAAAGAATTCATATTGGTGGTTGGTACGTCAAGAAATCAAAGGCGTCATCAAAAGCAAACACTGTTTTGTTTAGTTGTTTTCTTCAGCACTGTTCAATGAAAAACACTTCATTTCAGTTCTGACATGGTTCTGCATCTGAGCACAAACGTGTCCTTGTTTCATTCTTGTATAATTATCTCTGAAACCTCGGGGGCAACTTTCATCTCCTCACTGGAAGGTACAGAGGGATGACATCTTTCATCCATCACTCCTCCTCCTCTGTGGATCCGGAGCAGCAAAGTTGCACTTCATTTTAACTTGTGGGAGCTTGTAAGTCTATTGCCGTGGTTCTTAAACGACGTGTTGCAAGCAAATAGTCACTAGAATCCATCAGCTGAGTCAGAAATGACCAACCGCCCTCTTTTTTCTACCACCAGCTTAGAGAAGAGGAAAGGATATTATCAGTTGTCGATTTCTACCTTTAATGTAACTCAGCAAATGCTTGAAGATTTTCTGGAGCCCATTGATGTGGAGGTAGGAAACAGTAATGTCAGCTGTTATGTAATTGTTCTTTTATTACATGTGTTAACAAGATTTTATCATTACAACATAATAAAGCATGATTTCTGTATTCTTTTTATACTCGTTTCACCTAAAATTACTGGAAGGAGGGAAATCTTGTTAGACAGTTGTGCTCACAAATATCACATGATCATAACACTTTTAGAGTTAATACTGTACTGATAAAATAGCCAGTGTATATATACTGCTGCTCAGAATGAAACTTGAATGTTTTAATATCACATGATCTAATAAAGTCCCAGCTATCACACTCAAGAACTGTCTCCTTTTGAATAATACTTCTACTCTATGCAATAATAAATCATTGTTTTTTTCCTGCCCTCCTCTGCAGAATGCGCAGAACGCCAAGCGTAGCATTGAACACATGAGGATGTTTGAAGATCATCTTGTAGAAGGTGTCGAGAGGCAGTCGGCCTGTTGGATCTGCGTGCTTCAGTGCGGTCATGGGCATGTACACTGTGTTGGTCTGGTGACGCAGAGGAGGGTCCTTGGCTGTGATCACTTGAACTGTTTGCTGAACGATAAAAGCAAAAAAAAAAAGAAAAACTCCCATTATGAGTTTTCACAAGAAAGACAAATTATTTTACTGAACTTTTTGAGTGAAACTGAATTTTCACCACTTGCCTCAGCCACTTCCTCTGGCGTCTGGCTTAAAGACGTGAAGATCTTTTTAGAGTATGGGAGATAAAGCTCCTTAAAGATCCTGGCAGTCTCTTCATCTGTCCCTGACAGATCCATCTTTTCAGCAGCTTCATACATTTTTCTTTCAAACTCCGTCACCACAGGTCCAGGTTCCACTAGAGTTGTCCTTGAAACGAGGATACAAAAAACATAAATCTAGGACCACTGTCCCATTCCAGTCATTAAGTTTTTATATATCTTACCAATGTGCCTTACTGATAACTCAAGTTTTAGTTGTGGGATGGCTGCATTTTTAAAACTGAAGTATTGTTCAGGACTTGTAATCACTTGATGTTAAACTTCAGCGTTTGCACTGCCAGGCTTTCACAGAATCCTTCCACAGCAAACTTGGAGGCGGAGTAGACGTCGTTGAACAGAAGTCCTGAGTGGAAACGTTACGAAAGATATTAGCTTTCAGTGTTCTGTAAATTGCACGCATCTTCGGACGGTTTTCCTAGCACAAAGCAACATACCCTGTATTCCCATGACACTGCTCATTACCACAATATGGCCGCTATATTGCTGCTTCATGTCAGGCAGCACCTCTTTCACCAGTCGCACCAGGCCAAAGAAGTTGGTGTCAAAGAGCTCCTTCATGGCATCGATGCTCTGGCACTCCAGCGGTCCAATCATGCCAACACCAGCATTGTTTACTGTAATAGCAGAATGCTCCATGTTATCAAACTGTATGCTTGTAGAGGAATCTTGAATTCACTTAAAGCTTGTCTACGAGGAAGAGGAAAAGCAGACCGAGAATGTCCACCCGTCTGTTCGGCAGGCTGTTGATACATTTTTTGATGGAGGTTTCGCAACAGGCATCCAGCTCTTTGATTTCGAGGGTTTTGTTTAAGGAATTGCCTGCTGCTTTCTCCAAAGGTCCCCGTTTCCCAAGATCCCTCATTGTGGCAACCACTGCCTCAGATAAACAAGGAACACACTGACTGTCAGCGGCGATGGTTACTTCTACCAGCTATTGTACTGTACGAGACCAGCTGACCTTCAAACCGTCTGAGCTCATCCTTAGCCAGCCGTGCGGCCACAGCCAGGCCAATGCCAGAAGAACACCCAGTCACCAGCACCCTTCGGGTCATCATAGTCGTTGCCCTTTGACCTCAAGGTTCAGGTGGGGGACTCTGACTGATCAGTCAAACAATGCTGACAAGAGAGAAACATTATTAGAGGAATATTCTTCTGAAAACAACAAGTTTGTAATAACTACTCCATTGTCATGGTCATCTAGTTCAGTGGCTGATTTTCTTTATGATTGTTTTTCTCAGGTTTTCTTACTGTAGGTCACTTTTTGCAGTCGACTTCCTGTTTGTAGTTCTTCCTTACATTTAATTCCCTTTCCCCGTATCCCGACATTAAGTCTCCATCTTTTTGTTAGATGTTGTAATATTTTCACATTTTATTTTGATAGCCTCTCATCTCATGTGTGCTGCATTTACTTTTGTTTCCCTTGCCTTGTTTTCCCTGATTAGTTTCCTTAATTACCTTGTGCGTATTTAAACCCTGAGTTTGCTGCTGTTCCTTGTTCCTTCCATACTGTGGTCCTGTTGTTTCATGGTGATGTTCATGGACTTTATCTGCTATCATTTTGGACTATTTTGTCTTAAAAAAGGTTTGCTTTTTTTTATTTAACCTGCATCCACATGACGAATGCACTGGCTGAGGTTGAGTAGTAATATTGTAGCCAGTCTCTTTGTTAATTGTTCAAAGATTGCAGCGGCTCTAATCTGATTAACGTGAGCTGGAATGTTTATCTGCCGACAGAAGCCTCTTCTACCAATAGGTATCCTAAGCATGTTATCAATGCCCAGTTTTCCAATTTCATTGTACAGTTGTATAATGACAATAAAGGCTATACTATTCTAGAGCCTGTATGTTTAAAAAATTATAATAACACCTCTAGAAATCAAGTTTGCGGTGTGATGAATGTTAACGTTTCATATATTAATATCAGGTTGATTTAGAAGTTATTGGTAAGCAGTTATATATTAAAACACCAAGGATGAGGAAAACATTTGAAGACAATAAAAAGCATCTTCCCAAGATGAACGCAATGAAGTAACAATTACAATATCTTTCTCCTAAATACAGTCATGGATAATTTTACCATAAAATAATCATATTAATTAATAAAATAAAAAAGATATAATTTTTTAAACATGTCACTGTGGTAAAGCATACCAATTGATATACAATTTGCAATGACGCCACACCAAAAGATTAACTGCAGCCGACAGCAGACACAGCAAATCCCTGCAGGACGAGTTCACCACAATCAAGTCCAGACCTGGATCATGTACTTTTGCTTGTAGGTGATATTAGACTAAACCAACCTGTGGAGCGAGCGGCGCCTTCAGCAGTGGATGCGGGAACTAAAGCGACTGTGATAAACTAGCAGCTCATTGAACTTCGTACTGTAGCATTCAGAGAGGAGAGACAAGAATGGGACATGGCTACATAAACCCGGGATTATCTAAGGTCCGTCAGTCAGGCCGTCTCAGAATGTGGGAGTTGTAGTTCTTTGGATTATAATAACTCATTTGAAAACAGCAGCCACACTGTGGTGGTTGTTTTCGTTGCTGAAAACCCCTGAAAAATGTTAATCGGTTATAAATTATGTACGTTTTAAAACGTTCTTTAAAAAATTACTTGGTTACAAACTCGTATTGTAAAAGGAAATGTAGGCCTCCTGTTGTAGTCCGTGGAAAATACCACATTCAAGCTTATTTCACGGTGGTGTTGCAGTTCGTCATTGTGGCCACTGTAGGTCGCACTTTTTTATTTACTGGGCTGGAGGTTACCTTATCATAAGATAAGATAAGATAAGATAAGATAAGATAAGATAAGATAAGATAAGATAAGATAAGATAAGATAAGATAAGATAAGATAAGATAAGATAAGATAAGATAGAACTTTAATGATCCCACAACGGGAAAATTTGGACATTACCGCAGTGGTACAGAAAAAAATTCTATACATAGAGTATATATCTATACATATACACATATGTACACACATATACATGACATATACACATATACATATACATATACATATACATATACATATACATATACATATCATGCTTCAAATGTTACCGTTGTATTGAAATGACCACAGTATGTGTTACTGAATATAGTTCAATATTATGGATATGGATATATGCGCTAGAAAGTATAGTTATTAAATAACACACAATGTTTCTGTGTATATATTTAAGAAGCATTACTTTGACAGTAACAAGTGTTGCATAATAACAGGAAATATGTTCTTAATTATTTAAAGGCGCATTATTTAATTGTGAAAGGCTCCTCACAGATTGACAAAACACTAAACTGATAGAAAAGTGCATTTGTTTTCAGAAGGTTTCTTTCTTTTTTTCAGACTTTATTTTGTTGGCTGTTTGGCTGAGCTGACACGCTCGCAGCAGCAGTTTGCTGCACTCTGCCGCACATTCACATCTGTTTGGTAGATGGCCGAGTATAACCCCGGTCTTGTGGATGTATTGCTGGATTGAATTAAAATGGTGTTACAAAACAAAGACTTGACATCCCGTTAGTTATTGCTGCATTTTTTTTTTGTTTTATGTAACTTCTGTTAGCAAATACTGTTTTCAACTCCTCATAATTGTTACAGTTATACAACTAATAACCCGTGATAGTTACTTCATTAAAGGTTTAGAAATGATTGTTAAATTGATGTTTCATCAATATTCCATTTCATAAACTGGGAATTTCTAAACTGATATAGTATGTCGGAGTACAACTGCTTGTGTTTTTTGTTGAATGTGTGTAACTTATTTTGAACTCATGCATTATGGGGCATTATGTGCATTAAAGGTCATTCTGAGGTAATACTCACTCTAAGGTTTGCATACACATTTATAAGAGGTCATGACTGAATGTGAAGAAATACTCTTTAAAACTAGATGAAAGTAAGTTTAAAATTGGAGACATGCACTTCTTTGAATGACACGAAGCCCCCACATTCCTGTCCCTTTGTCCTGGAAAGTATAAAATGATATTCTATTATATATCTGTAGGGTTCACACACAGCAATGATCACTGTGACTATTTGTCCTTGGGTAAACCTCAGACTGGCTGGAATATGCAGTTTAGTTTGGGCCGAGTTCAGGCATTCAGATCAGCATTTAAAAGCAAAGGCAAGTGAAACCTGCCAGCTCTCTCTCTCTCTCTCTCACACAGACACACACACACACACACACACACACACACATACATAACAAACCACACAAACTGATTTTTTTTAAAGGAAATACCACAGTGTGTATTGCAGGCTTGTGGTACTATTCAGATGAATGTGTTCAATTTAGGATTACTGCTTGTAACATGACACATGTGTTTAGCCTTTTCACAGTTACGAAAACCAAGGTCTTGAATAATCAGATCCCACCTTCTCTTAAGTAACGGGAAACAGATTTGGGGGGCAGACCCCTTATCTAATTTAAAGATTACGCTTAAAAATATTGCATTGTTTCTTTTCAATCACCTCCTTTTGCTCTGTCTATACCCCACTCTGCATTTACTAGTTATAAATTAATTATTCTCTGGCTCTGGCGTATGGTCTTTACCTTACAATATAAAGCACCTCGAGGCGACTGTTTGTTGTGATTTGGCGCTGTATAAATAAAATAGAATTGAATTTGTTTTGAGATCACTTAAAATCGATTTATTTCTAAAAATTCGAATATAATTTTATATTTGTAGTCACCACATTTAAATCAGCTGTTTCACATCTGAGTAACTGGTTTTATGATAATGGGAATAATTTGCATATAACATCCTTGTGTACCAAAGTGCCTCTGTGGCGTGCGTTTGGGTGTGACTGGACTTTTTGTGTAGTGACCAAAAGAATTTTCTTTAAATGGGAACAAACAACTGAGATCTGAGGATACAAAACACACATCACATGGTCACTGCCAACAAAAGGTGCAAAGTGAATAATTCTCTTGGGACGTGAATGCTAGCGTGGTCCATCATTTCTGTCTCCGCCTGTTCTTTGTCTCTGTCTGGTATACCAGTGCCAGGGGGATAACTTAAGACATTTTTTCCACAATGAGGGTGTAAATAATATTGCATGGGAACTAGAACTAGATATGAACATTTGCCATAATGCTGCACCTGATCTGTTACAGTCTGCATCAACTGTTGTGACTTTGGGACCATATTTTTCAAGTGTGAGCCAATTATTAAGTCTGTTTAATACAAATTATCACTCCCAATGGAAATTTTACTCATCTACGTTTAACAACTGGATCGACTTATTTGCCTATTTGTTTGTTTGTGCTCCTGTGGTTCTGTTATCAATAAAGATCTGTAAATAAATAATATTACAACTAAATTACAGAGATCCATCCATCTATTTCTTTCTGCTCTTTTAATTCAGGGTTGGGGGGGGGGGTTTCTTAGCTGCCTTAGGGTGAGGGGAAGGGTGCCCCCTGGGCAGGTACCCAGCCTGCCACGGGGCTCACAC
>VOQJ01023667.1:0-22924 GCA_015052665.1 Apistogramma diplotaenia | reverse complement strand
TTTTTAGGGGGGATTGAACCCAAATAAAAAAAAAAAAAAAAAAACCACAAAAAAAATTGTACAAAAAAAAAAAAAAAAAAAAAAAATCACCATAAAACTTCTACACAAACATAAACAAAAAAAAAAAAGACAGCGGAACCACAGCAACTGTTGCAGAGAAAGAAAGCCAAGCACAGATTTTGTAGTGATTTCGACCTCATCGCAAGCAAAGTTTTAAAAAGTGTGGACACGAGCAAAACAAAACAAGAAAAGGAAGTTTGGCATTTTACATTCCTCCAGATGTGTGTGAAGGAGTCTTTAGAGACTGTGGGGTACTGTTGGAGTCCAGAATGATCCTTCATCAAAAAAACTAACAAAACTACTGTTTATATGCCAAGACACATAAACAGGGAATAATATAATAGGAAGCAGACTCATGGTGACCTAAAGGATTTATTAATCCCAAGACAAACAGTTTCAATTTCTATTCATTCTCATTCACTCAGTCTCAATTCAAACATACATTTTACTTATTTATGCTTTGCAGCAGGCTAGCTTATTCATAGCTTACAAAGGTTAACTTTTTACAAATCATTGTCAAAACAAAAAAAAAGAAAAAAAATCATCATTCAGTATATATTAAATCATCATTGATTATCATTCTCACAAAGAGCTGTAACCAAGATAAACATGATAAAGCCCTCCTTCATGTTTCCAGGTTCATTTTTCAAGATAAGCTCAGACAACATTTCAATTCATCACATTTTCAAAATGAAAAAAGCGAGTTACGAGGGGAAAAAGTCACATGAATTTCATTTTTCTTTTTCAATCATTTTGTCCAGCAAAAACATGGCAAATGGTATAAAAAAACACATCCAGATGTTTGCAGCTGAAGGAGAGTTTCAGTGGAGTTCACAAACTATGTGGCACAAGCATTTCCTAGGTGTGGAAGTCCACTGATAATGACAGCAGTGCATCCCAGAGGGACCACCCACTGTGGTATATTCAAACAGCAAAAACACCCCTGAATGGAATGAGTGGTTAGTGTGTGCCCTACATTCATTGGGAACAGTGTTACCTGCTATTCATTTTCAGCTGAGATCTCCTATCAAAACTGAGGCCTTTGACACTTATCTCAGCAGAATGGAAAGAGAGTGAGCCCTAAAAGTAGAAAAGGCAAATGCAAGCAGAACAGAGAGGGATGGGAACTATTTGTGCCCTAAGTACTGTTTTGCGGGCAAAGGCAGTGTGGTTGTCCCCTCTTTTTCTTACCTAAGAGTCGCAAAAATGACTCAGGCATGGCAGGGTAAGGCAAGGCATGAGGAGGCAGGGGAAAGAATAGTTGTCATCCTGATAGAATCAGTTGCATTATGTTACAATCTAGGTAGATCAGGTAAAGCCAGAGAAACTATTCTAAGCGCATTGGCTGAGTGAGTAGGTGATTGGCCCATTCTCATGGCATGTAGTGTAGACTGGATTATCCTCAGGGTCCAGGTGAAAGCTGTCCAAAGTCAGTCATGCTGTTTTCTGTTATTCTAACTGAATAACAAACAATGTCAACTGGCACACTGGCCAAAATCAAGGAAAATAAAAAGTCGAGTTGGGAGTGGATTCCCTGAAGAGCACATCTACCTGTCTTGGGGAAGTCTTTATTTGGGAGTGCCAAGCTTTTTGGGAGTTCCTGGCCGCTTTTGCCAAAAGTGGCCCGGGATGGTGAAGGCGTCAACACTCATGGACATGGTTTTGGACGGGATGACAGTAAATTGCTTGCGGTCTGAGCTGTACTTGTAAATGGACTCTACCATATCAAGTGTGATGAGGCGGGGGCCAATGCCAGTAAGCCGCATCATCTCATCGGTTTCAGGGTTCATGGTGTAAACCGCTCTGAACTGGCAGCTGGAATCTCTGAACAGGATGAGAAAGTGATTGGCTGGGCTCTTTTCCATTTCCTGAAGGAGGAGACACAGAAGGTCAAAAGCCATGTTAGGATGCCTGCGCACTGGGAGAGTTCAGCACACTGCAACATGAATTCCATAAACTTGGGTAGGACATGAAGTTTGATGCATGCATGAGACTTTTGCCTGGAACGAGCCAAACCGCACAACGCACATGCCTGCCTTGAAGTGAGTTGCACAGCCTAGCTGGGGTGTATCTCTTTGCTGGACTCTGACACACCACGGTGGCTTACCTCTACGATCTTGTTTTTCTGTGGTTCATTGACCTTCCCAGCCAGGCAGCAGCGAGTGATAGCATTGTGGATTATGAACTTATTGGACTTAAAGCTAGGCTCTTTGTACAGCTTTGGTCCTGCAAAACAACGTTTCCAAATGTCACAAAGCAAACAAAATAACTGTCACTGGATTCATTTTGACAACATTTTTCTGTGGAAACTGTGACTGACCTGTGTATTCTGGGATTGAGGCTGGGGAGGAAATAGTAGAGCCATTCTCCCAGTCCTTCTCTCCATTCTGTGGACCAATTCGTCCTGGTGACCTTCCCCGTGACCGGGCAGGAGAGTGTGAACGGCTAAAGAGATAAGAGGAACATCATCGTTTTAGCTCTTGAGCCTTTATGTATATGTTTTATGTTTATGCTCCTTTGCATCTAATAACACTGACAACACAGCACCTATTATCAATAATAATGAAAGGTCAAGTTCTACAATATGCAGAAAATTTTCTATATTTTGGCAAAATTTGAGATTAAATTCCATGCTTCTCACTTTTTAAGCATTTAATAAAGAAAAAAAATCAGGGCATTATCAATTTTCAGGTTACCTGGGAGACTTCCTGACAGTCATGCCTCCAGAGTCATTAGCCATGGAGGACAGGTTCACAGATGAGTGGGAGTATACCTTGTTGAGTTTAGTGCCTACAAGTAGGAAACAAGGAAATATGGTGCATGTGAGTGTAGGGAAAGGAAACATGAATATTGTGAATTTCAGTGGTTAATGTCAGAACTATTTACCCATGAAACCTTTGACAGGGCTCTGAGAGAGGACAGAGTCATCTCTGAACATAGTCTTGGGCCTCTGTTTCTTGACACCACGCACTGTAGTGGGTTTCTGCTTTAGCACCTTGTCCAAATCTTCCATGATCTTCAGCTGTTGCCTCCTCTCATACTCCTGCTTAGTGAAGTCTCCTCTGCGCTGAGGAGTCCCTTCTGCTGGTGGGGTCTGTGACGATGGAGGGGTGCCCGGGGTTTGCGGCCTGTCCTCGCTTTTATTGCCCCAGCCTTCGATGATCATCCACTGGGGCTTGCTACAAGACAGGCTGTGTAAGCTCTTTAATGTATGATTAACATTATAAAGCACAGCATAACAAGACCCATCACTGATGTCATTACTGGAAATATAAAAAAAATTAGAAGTTTGAATATTACAGGCCCACTTTGATAACAGAAACCCCTTCAGCAGACATCTTATTGTCTTCTGCTAAACTATTCTGCCCAGATGGACAGACATAGTCTCTGAAGAGCACAAGGACAAACACCCAGATGGACGGTATGACGACAACATCCTCCTGCTTCATAATCAGGCAGAAGGATTAAAAAAAAGAATTATGGTGTTATGAACATCCTTCTGCTGCTTAAAATCTTGACATTAATGATGTTCAAACTTGAGAAAACTGATTATATTAAAAGATAATTACTGCTCGCACTCCCTGGTTATGAATGCAGGCATTTTAAAAGAAATAAGTCTCACTTTGATTCTTTTTCTTTTTCCTGCTCAAGTTTGCGTCTTTTCATCTCTTCTGTTCTCTTCTGCTGTTTCTCAAGCAAAGCTGCTCTTCGCTGTGCCATCTCATCCTCCGTTCGATCCTTGTCATCCTAGCAATAAAGACAAAAAAAAAGGGATGAATTTATACACTTTACAACAGCACACTTGCTATACACAATTTCGACACACTGTGATAATCTGTGTCAGTCACCAACCTTGAAAAAGAAACCAACACCCGCTTTATTCTCTGCCTCTGTTCGGTCACTCATTGAGTCAGAGAAAGCATCAGGCACTTGGTCATCCTCCTCACCACCTCCTTCTAAGGCAGATAGCGAGACCTCTATCAGGCTACTGCGTTTGCCGTTCAGCATCCCTGCAGGGGCATCACTCTCAAAGGAGCACTCAGATGGGGCACCAGAGCTGCAGCCTCCCCCTAGAAACCCTTCCTTCTTAGTCAGAGGGCTGTGTGTGGACCCCACCTCAAGATCCATGCTAAATATACTCTGTCCATCATTGGAGCCTACTTCTGACAGGGCATCCTCTGCAGCAGGACCTGGAGTCGGGGTAGGAGTTGCTATTGGGGTCAGCATAGGTGTTGGCAAAGGAGTTGGTTCCAATGAGCGCAGCTCATCTAGACTACCAGAGTCACCAAAGGAGAACGAGGATGACGTCTGTACTTGAGATTGCCAGGGATTTACACGACGTAGATGGGGGATGCGGTCTACATTTTGAGGTGGGGTGAGAACCCTCGACAAGATGGGGACCTTGGCGTCTGAGGGACGACTGTGTTTTGGGCTCTTAGGAGGTACAGACTGGGCTCTTCGATGGACATGAGGAGATTTTGGAGGATTGTTGTGGTTTGTCATTTTGTGGGATGGAGACGGAGAAGAGGTGGCAGAATTTAAATCTCGAGTGGTTTCTCGGGACAGGCGTGGCGGTGGAGGGGCTGAGGGGGAGGTTTTAGGGCTGGCTGGAATAACCCAAGATTTTTTATTGGAAGATGAAGATTTATTCTTCATTAACTGATTCTGCTGCTCAGTTAGCCTCTGCATGTCGCTTTGCAGGGAGCTAAGAGCCGCAGTTAGCTTGGACACTGCATTGTTATAGTCCCCTAAAGGAGCTACCATTTTCTCAGCAGGTGTTCCATGGTACTTCTCCCCTGGTGTACCTGCCTTTTCTTTGGACTGAATGACCTGCTTGTTGAGTCCAAGTCCTCTTTTAACATTTCCCTCATCTTCCACTGAGGGGTGCACTTCATCTAGTTCCTGTTGATCTTCCAATTCAATTCGAGCTAGCCGTTCTTCTAGTGTTAAGTGAGAGAGGTCTTCTTCAGTGGATGAGGTACTCACCTGACCATCCTCTCCTTTCCCCTCACCTTCATCCTCATGCTGCTCTTTCTTTAACTGCAAAAAGGCACTCTTCCCTAGTCTTTGCCTGTGCTTTGCAAAAATTGCCTCAATGCGTTTCTTCTGAGCTTCAATTGCTTTGCGCTTTTCTTCAAGCCGAACCCCCAACTCAGACATCTCATTATTCAGCTGTGGGCTTTTGCTGGGGCTTTCTTCAGATTTCTGTGCCCATGTGGTCATGTGAGGAGAAGGCAGGTCACTAGATTTTGGAGAATTGGTAATCTGCCTGTTTTTGCGTTCTGCAAAGTTGGTCATCTTCACGCCACTGTCGGGGACCTCCTTACCACCTCTAGCAGCAGCAGCAGCAGGTGTTGATGGAGTGGATTGGGCTTTAGGTAGGTCTTCTGATGCATCTGAATCCACACTGCCATCTCTCAAAACTGAGTCATCATCTCGTGAACACTCAGAGGCGTTTCTGGTGCGTATGGGTTTGCTGGACTCTCCTGTAGGCCGGTACATCATTCCTGAGCGTGTTGGTGCAGAGCAGCTGACAGGTGCCAAGTTGCTGTTATATCGAGAACTAGCAGGATCATCAGGAGAGTGGAGGTAGAAGCCATCAGGAGCCCCATCAGGATGTAAACGAGGCTCCATTTTGCTTTCATTGTGAATAATTTGAAGAGCCTCTTCAATTGTAGGCAGCTCTCCTGTTTCACTTGTCCCAAGGCCATTCTCCTCTGCCACCCTAGGAATAGTGGGAGTCTGGGTGGCCCAAGATGGTCTCTGTGGACCGTTAGGTCCAGGGGATTTGCTAAGCAAATGACTGAGGTCTTCAGGTGGGGTATAGGGCACCCTTGCCATAGTTTGGCCAGCTGGGTTCAGCTGATCTGAGCTCATAGAGCGGGTTATAACAGGGTTGCCCATCACAATGTCTACGTCGCTGTCCAGCCCAAAAGGAATGCTGAAGGACACTGCTGACAAGGGTCGGCTAAAACAAACAAACAAACAAACAAACATGAGCACAAAAAAACAAACAAAACAATGCTTAAAATGGTTGAGAACATACAGGACCTACCTCAAAGGTTTCTTGCCCCAAGTCTTTCCAGCTCCTTCTATATGAGACATTGAGGTAGACTGAGTCAAAGATCCTGAGTACAATGGGACATACGCAGACATGTAAAGGCATGCAAACAACACAGGGATGCAAACAAACCAAACACACAAAATAAAAGGGAAAACAGTTACAAAAGTTTCCAAAATCCACCCAAATAAATATCAATCCAAATAGGGACACAAGACTATCAAACCACACAAAACACAACTAAAAAACAAACACGGATTGAAGGAAATAGGTGAATCACATTGCAAATGATTATGTAGCTTGATGTAATGATGGCTGGGCATAGTCTTCATCCTACCTGATGCAGGAGAGGAAATGGGGAGGAAAGGCTTCTTGAATATAGAGGGCGAGGTACTGCAAAGTACAAATACTTCACTTCAAACGAGTGCATTGTCTAAATAGTATCCCTTTAGACTACTACAATAGCAAAATCATACCCAGTAAGCTTTAGTACCTGTTATCACTCAAACTGCTTGGTGTCACTGGTGTAGATTTATCTAACAGAAGAAAACCCACAATCAGAATATGTAAAATACAGTTTAAAAATCCATGGTCTCAATGTTAAACAATATTTATAAAAAGGGACACAAATCGGTGAAACTTACTTAACGTATCTATTGGCTGAACAAATTCTGGTCTTTGCACTTCAAACCAGCTAAGCAGTTCTGACAGGAAGCTCAGCAAGTTAATCTAAACAAATCACAGAAAATAAACTGGACATTAAGAAGATACAGCATTTGTGTTAGTTATTTGCTCACCAATGACCAGGACTGTGAAAGTACCTGAAGATTCTGTGGTGTGTACAGCATGTCCTCTAGTGCCAAGTGACAGCAGCTCTTTAGACAGCTGTCACAAAACTCACGGATGAACTGCAGGTTGTATAGGCTGTCGGCTACAGACATGGAATCCTTCATACAAACATCTGACAGAGAAATTGTCATAAATAACTAACCAAGGTTCAAAAATGCAAATTTGACATATTCTCAGGTAATGTTTGTACCTTCGAGTCTCAGCAGGCCGGGGCAGTAGTAATATATGACAGCAGCTACGGCACATCCACTGGACAGGTCTTTAACTTCATTCACTACTGGAAAGGTGGGTTTTAGTTTGGACTGGATTTTATCCTTCCTGTAGCGGAGCTAAGGGAAAAAAAATCAAACACAGATCTGTGATTTGAACTGTAATTTTATTCATGTGAAATATTAGTTCATGCCATCATCATCATCATCAACGCTTATCCAAGGTTTTCCAAACATGGGGGAATGCTCTAAGTGTGCACAAACAGTGATGCACAACAAAAGGTACTTACACAATGAAAAGCAACAAAGAACAAATAAAGGTCATGCTAAAGGTATGTGAAAAGAAGAGAGCAAAAGTGGACCAATGGCAGATGCAGAGGGAGAGACTGAACTGGAGCAGAGAGAAGAAAGAGTTTTTTCAGAAGAAAGTGGGTCAAGTGAAGGTCTCGAGGGGCAGAATGAAAGAAAGAGACTCAATCTCAGAAAGAGAGAAAATGTTTCAGGTACTATAGTATACAGACAAAACAGCCCACTGTGGGAAGGGACCAGTGGATTAGAGGCCTTTCTGTTAGTCTCCATAAACACATACAGACAACTCTGTCACACACGTGAGGAACAGCTCGTACATGGGAGTTTCAGAGGCCTGCTTGAAAAAAAAAAAAAGACTGCAATTCATGCATCACACGTGTCCACAAAGAATGTTTTTAGAGCCATCGTCACTGCCCCAAACAATCACAATTTGAATGTTAAGCGCAGTTTAATGCTTATTAGGATGTGATGCACGATGCAATTTCACACCACATTTGGTAAAAACAAACAAACCTGACCATCAGATATTTGCTGATAAATTTGATGAAGACACTGGAGGGATGGAGGGACAAGGGGAGAAGCAGAGGAAAGGAGGGAACTTACAGGAACAAGTTTCCAGTACCAGCGAGTAGGACACTGTGGGTGGGGTGGGGTGGGAGGACAGGAAATAAAGAAAGAGGGAAACAGGAAAACAGAGAACAGGAGCACAAGGAGACATATTAAGCCTAGAGTTGAAGAACTGGACAAGGAACAGAAACAGTCGCAGCTGCTTCACTTTCTTGAAATGCCGAGACAATCTTCTTGAAAAAGCAATGACCACTGCGACTTTGTTTTAATATATCAACCAATGCTTGTTAGGTTTGGCAGAGTAAGGAAGTAGGAAGAGGCAGCACACGCAAAAATCTGAGATTAACATAATGGTTTGTTTTTGTTCCCCAGCAGGGTGACTTTTTCTAAAGAATAATGTCTGCAGGGAGCAGGAAGGGTTTTTCTCACTGGATAAAATCTGATAACGTAAACTTACTTTTTTTAATTGGACAAATGTGTGTTTTTTAAAATAAAATTCAAATGTATTTTTATTATGGCCTATAATAAATGTTTGCACAATGATTGCTGCACTCTTCATGTGCAGCAAAAGCAAAAATCAATCGATCAATCCAGAGATTCGAATGTGGTGCATTTTCTCTTTTCAAACTTCACGTGCTTTGTGGGGTTGGAAGTTTTTTTTCTGTTTCTCAGACACTTCATCCACTTTCACCTCCTGCTACATTTAAAAGGTGTGAGCAGAGCACCTGTGATTGCTCATTTTGGAAGCTCAGCTGCACTGATTCTGGATTAGTGCCTAATTAGTGTCTAAAATGCTGTGCCTGGTTACACCTAACTGATTTGCAACACCAACTGAGGTAATTAAAACTGCAAAAAATGCTGGCTACACCCATGTATACACCCAGTTGCCAAAAAACAAACAAAAAATACAAAGACCATCAAGATTATCAAGTGTGTCTGGCTAACACACTGAATGTTTAATGCAATACTCACTGATGGTTGAACAGGTTGGGGCTCTGCAATGATCTCAGACGAGTCATTCTGGGCTCCTTCGGTACGTTCTCTCAGCTTCCGGTTCAACTGAGACCATGGTAACAAGACAAAATCATTTCAATGCATGGGCCAACAATTTGTAACGTGCATTCACACAGTCAAACAATCAATTTAAAAAAAAAAATACCCCGCAGTTTAGAAACTTGTAGTTCATCAGTTTCTGAAGCTAAAGTCACTGGGTTATCTACAACATGTTCAGGTAAGCTTTGAACAAAGAACGACCTCTGAAAGAAAATAAAGGTCTGTTCCTGAAACAGGCCGTGGTTTTCTCTGGCTCGCTCCTTACCTCATTAACCCAATGAAGCAGAGCAGCTTCCCAACTAGCTGCTTTTCCCAGGAGCTCAGCAGAACCACACGTCTTCACTGCAGCCACTGTCTCCATAGCTCCCACTGCCATCAAGGCATCTATCACTGCCAGATGAGCGCTCTACACCCAATCACATTGGAGAGGAAAAAAAAGGGAGTGAAGTTCAATGAGCCCAGGCAGCTTCAATAAATTGCAGTTAATACAATAACGCTGGACATGTTTCTAGAATGGCACTTCTTAAAGCAAAATACATTTACCCCGTCTATTTACAGCATCATTAGCAGTATTTACCCACAACATCCTCCAGAGGTCACTAGAAGCCAGCTATGAATCAGTAGAAACTAGCAACAGCTCTCAACAAGCAAGCACACACATCAGTAGATGTGGGTGAACTTTGGACTCATGTTTATACCCTCATTAAATCATTAAAGAGGCAGTGGACCTGTAGCAGGAGAACACATGGTTTTCAGGACTGCCATAACTCAGCTGCTTTCCCTTTACTTGCCTTTGTTGAGCCATTTCCCCCTTTCTCTTTTGCACAGTTAAATATTTCTGTGTGACTCATGTCTAAAAGACTGCAGGATAAAATGAGGTGCTGTAACTGGATCACCAGGAAGCATAACAAAGAACACCATTCTCTTTAACAGGTGCTTGTGACTAAATGTATTTTTGTCAGACATAATAGTTATAAAACCCATTTGGATTTTTCCCACCCAAATACAATCAAGCAAAGCATTTCTACTCAAACATATTCATTTCATTTGACTCATACTTGAGACCATTATAGAGCTCCTGCTAATAGCTGGAGCACATTAACAGTGTTCTTTCTTAAAGGCAAAGCCTTTTAAAATGCTCCAGCAACATTATCAGCTCAGCCAGAGTGAACCTTTTAACTCTGTAAACCTGTTAACTTATTAGACGTTGTGCTCTATCTGAGCCCTCAGCACAAACAGAGCAAAGTAAACAGTACAACAAAAACTTTATGCATTCACCACTCTGAGCAAGTACTGCCATCAGCACAATCCAACTGCTAGCATCTCATATGTAATAACCTTAACACTTGTAAACAGATGTAAATACTGTATGATCCTTCTTTATTTCTCTTATTTAGCTATTTCTTCTTATCTGCCATTCAGCAATATATTTGGGCTGCAATCTCCCACTATTAGACAACAGCAACAAGTGCCTTGTTCCAATAATTAAGTCAGGCCAGGAGAGAGAAAAGGCACATTAAAAACACTGTGGGGCCATTCCTTCAAAATCTAGTCAACAATTTTGAGCTTAATTTGTGCAAATCAGTGCCTGCTGCCTTTCACTGCTTAGAAATTCACCTTCAGAGGGCAGGGATTCTTATTCAAACTCTTGTATAGCCCCAGATGGGGGCGACAGGCGGTCCAGCTGTGTGCAGGCCTGCCTACTGATCCCTGATGTAAATTGCTGACCTGGACACATACAGTGCCGGGGCCAGCAGGGCAGGGTGGGGATGCCAGCAAAAGCTTGCCAGATAATATTGGTCAAAGCTCTCTGGATGTGCTGTAGTCCGGCTCTGTGAGCAGTATGGCCCCGAGTGGCCTGCCCACCAAACACTGTTGCCAGCACTGCTTATGTGTTCTAGCACAATACAAGGACTGTAGGACTGAGAAACATGAAAGAAAGAAACATTCTCATAACCAGCCAAAAGCATAGGGATTCAACATACAATTACTTGGCACTGATAACTGCAACTGTGTAAGAACTGGAATAAATTCAAAATGTGATTATAATAAGATTATTTTACAAGATTCTGTAGTCCAAAATACACATCCTTAGGAAAAGTAAGATTTTGTTTTGGCCTGTGAATGATTTTTTTAATTATACATCAATGGAATATTGATCCACTATTTGGGTCACTAGTATTTTTCTGACCACTAAATTTTATTGTGCGGTTAAGCTTTCAAATCTGGTCACACGTTTGCATTTATCCACTAAGTGTGTGATCATAGGTTGGAGCTATTACCACAGTCTGACAGAGAAAGAAATAACAAATGCATGGCAGACAGTGAGAGTGGCTGACTCTGTTATGCTATACAGTAAGAAATCTCAGAGCAGAGAGTAAGTCATGGCAAAAAGTGCAGTATGAAAGGAGACAGAGGGGTTGCTGCTGGTGGATTTCCCATTGCAGACCCAGGAGAGCTCACTAAGCTAAATCACAAGTCTCCCTAATGAGAGGACCAACTCAAACGCATAGCACTGAGTCTGCCAAATCACCATAACAACCAACCAGATGACCCACAATGCATCTCAGTACAAGCCTGACTGCAGCACTGCTCTCTGCTCTTGGCTTAGTCCTAGCTCTCCACTCCAAAAAACATCCAAGCCACCTCAAACCAATGTGACACAGAGGAAAAATTAACATCCCATAAATTAACCCTCAACCATAAATTTTATGGCATTATTTAGCAATTCTGCTTGCATATCCATATAAGCAACTCAGATAAACAAAGAATGTAAAAGGCATCTTGTTAAGCATTAAGTCAGATTATGATGAGGGAAAAATCTGATTATGTCTGAGATATGACTTAACCCCATTCCCTACCCTGCTTGGTGCCTCCCAACAGGGACTAAAACAGAGGATCAGGCAGGCCTGGGGCCTAGCAAGGGATTTTAGAAAGGTTATTATATAAACATTGATATGCATGTAAACTGTATACTTAAGCAAGCAAAATCAAATGTCATTTAACTGTATAATAATGTAGTAATTATACAGTTACATAAACACAACAGTTTTATTACTACATATTAGCTTCCAATCAGCAGAGCCCCAAAGCAGTGTAAGATGATGGTTAGTATTTCTGATAGTCCACCATATCCAACTTCAGTTAAGCTCCTGACTGATGCTCACTTGACCAGAAACCTGCCAACGCAGCACCATGATTTAAGACAAAGTGTCAGTGCCATCTAAAACCAACAGGAGAATAGGAAGAGGGTTAGCTGCATTAAGGCTACATAGTAGACTGTAAGAACCAACATTTAATCCAACCTCTATAGCAATCAATAGATTATAAAAATAACAGGTACAGAAACAAATTCAACTAATTTGTCTGCCATAGTAAGGCAGGTTAGGTGCCTGGTGAGTCAGTGGTCATCTCTGGCACGTCATGCAATAGTGGATGATTGCACTCAGTCTGCATGGCAGATTATCTCTAATCTTCAAAGATCTTTATCCCCCATCTGAGGAGGGATGGGGGCTGGGCCACCATCAGAAGTGGTGGACCACTAAGACACATACATCAAGCAATGGGTTTGAAGGCAGCTACAGGATCTGAAACATCCAAGAATGATTTTTTTCACTTTAAGGACACCCCCAGCCAGTATAGACATGTGGGTAGTTCACCACTGAGCTCTGGGGCAGTGAAGGGAAATGTTAATGCTTCAAGTACCAAAAGATTTTGAACAATTCTTCCAACTTTGTGAGAAAAGTCTCTATAGTAGGGCGCCTGGGTGGCTTAGTGGAGAAGCCAGTGACCACATATGCCGTGTTGCGGTGCGGGCGGCGCAGGTTCGACTCCCGGCCTGTCGCCAATTTGCCCGCGTGTCTTTCCCCATATCTCTCCCCCCATTTCCTGTCTTCAAAACTGTCAAAGCTGCTGTGGCCAAAAAACTCATGTCTATGGCCCAGTCAGTGTACAAAGTAAGGTCCATAAAGGCATACTTGGATGGTGAAGAACTTGACTGGCCCACACAGAGCTCCAACCTCAACCTCAAACACCTTTGGGATGAAACAGAATAGTGCTGAGCCCTTTCATCCATCAGTGTCTGTTGTCAAAAATGTTCTTCTAGATGCACGGGGAAAAGGTCACACAAAACTCAAAATCTTGCAGAAAACCTTCTTAGAAGAGCAGAAGCTTTTATAGCAGCAAAGGGAGTTCAACTCCATATAGGGTTACCTATGGATTTAAAATGGGATGTCATGGAAGCTCCTGTGTGTAATGTATAGGTTGCCATTATGTTTCCATCTACATTTATAATTCATTACTGTAGAAAGAAAATCTACTTAATTACTTAACAAAAATATACAAAACAAAATAAAACATTTGGTTCTAAGCTTTTCTTTATTTTAGGCTGATGCAAATTACATACAGTTCTGAAATAAATGGTAGTTTCTACTTCCACTATTTCGTTTCTTCATAAATATTTTTTTAATGTGTGTGTTATGTGAATAATGTCAAAGCTGCAAATCCTGCTTCATTTTATGCAGAGGAGGAGAAGCATCACTAATTTACAGTGTAATATGAATTAGGTTAGCTTTTTGCCCTGCTTTGATCACAACAGTGTAGTTTACAGGCATCAGGACAGCAATGCTCTACTTTCTACTCCAATGCTGACTGCATGAAACCAAGCCAGCACCTAATGCGTCCTTATGGTTTATGATGAACCCAAATCACTGGATTTACACATAAGCCAATTTTAACAATGATTAGTAAACAGCAATAAGATGAAGGTGTGTGATTTAACAGTGTATAAAGTTATTAACAGTTGATATGTAGATTAACTGGCAGCAGTGTGCAATCAGCTATAAGCATGACTCAACATACTTTTAAATACATGCACCGTGTTTTCCATCTTGTCTGACACAAATAAGTGAAGCTTTGATATACAACAGTCCTGCAGCAGATTGCTGCTGCAAAGCCGTTTACTGGCCAAGACCCACATTGATGCTCCATCCTTCTAATGCTGCAGCATGACCCACTTTCTTTGCTTGACACACTGTAGCTGCAGTGCCAGTCAGTAGCAGACAGGCCCAAAGAGCAGCCAAACAGCGACTGGAAGGCTCACACACCAAAGCAGCAAACAGCAAATGCAGCATTAACAGTAACAGCCAAAACACGTATTTAATGTTTCGGCTTTGCAGCTAAGATGTACCACCGCCCGACCTGGAAACCTCATTCAGAGCTAAGATACATGGCAGGCAAGCACACACATTTGTTTGCTCAGAATCTACAGAAACATCATATATGAAAAAGGCATTAGGCCATTATTGCTGGATCTACTAATCACAATCACAGTAGAAGTTTTAACTGTAGTCATTACTGTGATTACAAGTGAAAAGAAATTAATTTTAGGAATTTTGACATTAAATTCCTTTTTGTTTCTCGGTGTGAAGCTACACATTATATTGATGCAGGTGACACCTGTCAGACATCCTGCAAGAGCTAGCATGTAAGGTTTATACAAGAAAGTCCTGCACCAATCTGATATGACAACTGTGTGATCTCACAGTCAGCGCAAGTGGAGCGTGTAGCTCTACCCAACAACCAGTGTATCTGGTTTAAAGTACAAGTTAGGCAAAAAACACTAATCACATTGATTGGGTCAGATTGTATTACTGCATCTATACAACCACGTAACATCTAAATTATTAATATCACCAGGTTTTGATCACAATGGTCACTCAAACTGTGTTATTTTGCTTGCTCTGCTCCTTTGACTAGCAGACAACAGCAGTGAAGCAACCAGCATTCACGTAATAACACAATTTTCCTCACTAATCCTTGTAGAGTCCCTTCTTAGCGTTCAACAACAGTATGTGCGTACATGAGCCTAGAGGGCTGGGAAATCTTCATGGTATGCCGTTCTGCGAGAAGCATAATCTGTATAAAGAAAATATTTATAAGAATACATCTTAAATTGGACAGTCGCTGTGCCAGCTGAGGCAAGAAATATATACAAATTGCCTTTATTGAAAAAAGATTTCCTTTTATTTCAGACTATATTTTTTGTAAAAAAAACAAACAAACATATTAGTCATCTGCAGGGTGTCAGATTAAAGGACATGTGACTATTTTATGTTTGAACAAGAACAAGCAGGAAGAAGAAAGCGAGAAGGAAATCTATTGTCAAGAGCTAAGAGGATAAACCTGTTTCTCTTGATTTAGCTCACCAAGCCAGCCCCGAGGATTCTCTCACCACACAGCATCTAATGTTTCATCAGAACTGTTTAGCTATTATTCTCATCTGGACCATCTATTGTACCTAGATTATCTCTCCCTCTCACACCCTTAAAGTATTATCCCTTATGACTGCTCTAGTCCTAGCAGCTGGATCCAGTCATCCTCTGGGGTGTGCTTGCGCAGCATAGGAGGAGTGGGGGCAGGGCTGAATGAGTGGGGGTGTTTTTTGATGCCCTTTAATCCCAAGAATCAAAGCATCAGCATGCCCCAATATCAGAAACCAAGTGAACTTGAACCCTTCTGCTTTTCTACAGATGTCTGCACAGCAGAGAATCTGGTCTGATAGGAGGCATTCGGTCCCTGGGGTAATACACATAAGCTTTCCCCCACCCTTTAACCCCACCAACCCACACCCAAACAATATCGCGATTTTTACCATTTTGATGGGTTTGTGTCGGAGGTCAGCATCAGTCACTGTTGTGTCCTGATCTTTGGCGACAATGCCTCTCTGAGTTAGAAGCTGCAGCAGGGTGTCATTGTCTTTTGGTTGTGCTTCAGTCGCAGTGCCACCCTGTAATATACTGTAGGTGCGACAGTAGAGCTCTGAGGACTGCAGGAGGCGTGTTACTGGGGGTTTAAGGTGCTCCTGTTCATACTGGTCACAGTAGAAGGGGTCACGCAGCTCTGCAGGGACATTTTCTACCAAGAGAGAAAGGGGAAAAACACAGAGTTAAAGTATCTAATAGTGGTTCTACTACAGAAGTGTCCAAAAGCAATATTACTAGTGCATACAAAGCATATTAAAAAAATGGATATAGCCACTGTGGCAGGTTAGTGAGTGAAGTCCTTCATAAACCTTCGAGCTGAGTGTTTTTGCAATTGCATCTTACCTTTTCAAACCGGACATAAAAAGAGCTGACAATAAAACTGACAGATGCTGCATGCTAATGACTCAGTCACACAGTAAAGCATGCATAAATTCACTTTTCAGAACTGGAAGCTGCATTCATCTTTTAGATACAGTCTAGAGTCAGAAGTGATTATCAGAATCATATTATGCTGCTGCAGGAAACACTTCCAGGTTCAGTGGCAGATTAATCTAACTGGTTTGGATACCATACAAGTGGCCACTTGTATGGTATATGAACCATAAATGTGCCAAAAAAAAACCTGCAGTTGTAGTTGTTGTAGCTGCTCTCAAATGTGAGTCAAACCCCATAGACCTCCATGTTGAAATATACGACTATAAAACACGAATACACGTTTAAAGCTTGTGAGACGGCATCTGCTTTAATCTATAACTAATTGTGAGATTCACAGCAAGTGTAGGGGTGGATGTTTTGTCTTGCTCAACATTCAGCTGCTCTGGCATTTATTGTTGTTTTTAACTTGCCAAAAATAGCATCCAGTTTAATTCAACAATGGATTCTGGATGCACCTTGCTAAACAAACAAGAAACTAACTAGCACTAGTTAAGAAATGTAATAGATGTAGTCACATTTAGCGCTTTTCTAATATTATTGATAACTCAAAGCATTTTAACTACAAGCCCCAATTAACAATGTATTCAGTGTTTTATTCTATACACTAAGCACTTTATCTACCACTCATCCTAGACAAATTCAGAATAACCAATTAACTTAACATGCCTGTCTTTGGACTTCGACAGTAAGCCAGAATACCCAGAGGAAACCCATGCATGCACAGGGGGAACATGTAACCCACAAAGGCCCCAGCCAGGGTTCAAAACAGGAATCTTTTTGTGGTGTGGCGACAGGGCTAATTGCTCCAGCTATACCCTCTCATCCAGTGTGTCAAGGGTTTAAAAAATAATAATAAAAAAGAAATAAGATGACAATACCCAAAATACCAAACCCAAGGTTTCAACACTCTAGTGCACAAACGAGTGGATGGCATCACGATGGCTTTGTGTTTGTATTATATGTTCATCCTAAAAATACACACTTAACACACCCCCTTTGAAAATGGTTTCTTTACATGCTGATGAAACCAGCAGCAAACCTAACAACCAGTACCTGTGTGCCATTAAATGTAAATATGTGACTTGCTGTTTTAAAGGGGCTTGGAAAACACAAGCAATACATCTGGAAAAAGAAAGGAAAAACTTATGTGTTTATGAGAGCCACAAAGGGATTATTACAAGGGAGGTGTCACTAAACTGCTGTATCATTATATAATCAAGCAATGGATCCACTGACATCAAACGTCGAAACAAAACAGCCTCCTTTAGTCAATGCCTTGTTTCCTTTGTCTCACTCCACGATGACTATAGTTGTCAGACAATATAGTCAGTCATGCGACATGCTTTGTGTTGCTGTAAATACTCCTAAGTGCCTAAAATACCGTGCCTACTTTAGAGCTATAAAACAGCCCTGCATCATTGCACTGTATATGTAACAGAAAAAAGTCCCACTCCAATTTGTTAAAAAAAAAAATGACCCCGGAAGGCAAAGCAGGATGCAAATGCCACAACTCAGTGAGATGGGAAAGATCGATAAAAGAATGATTTCCCTATGACACAGTCTGTCCATGAATGATGACTTTATGTGTCAGGTACCAGAAACAAAGTGGCTAGAAAATTGGGGCTGTAAATTGTTACACAGGTGTCCAAAACTATGCACATGCACAACAAAAATAGCAGCAACTATTTAGTGAAGTACACACTCAATTTAAAAAACTAAAATCAATACAAGGTAACAAAAAGCATGACCAGCTGGAAGCCTTGCAACCAAGCCTTGGATTGTGATGCCACCATTATATCAACATCAGTGCCCCACCAGGGGAATATTTAGATTAAAAACATGTTGTCGGCATAAAAGCTGGAGCAACCACCTCTGTCACATTAACAGTTCATCGGGTCAGTGCTTATCTACTGGTCTGAGTAAGAAGGCAAAAGTCAAATGTGTGCAAAGTTTCTAAACATATGATTACAGTTGGTGAGCTGGAAGATTACTTTTTAGGAAGAGTAATTCAAGCAATTAATGATTTTGACTAAGAGGCTTAATTCCCAATTCCTTCAGGAGCTCCGTCATTTTCTTAACTGTAATGTCTTACCTTCCCACCTTAGAGGAAAGCAAACTGAAGTGTTATACCATCAAAAAAATACTTTCAAAAGATCAGCACAATATTTTAGTGATGAGCCTAGCCATCAAAAGGAACGGTGGAATTTATAGAGCTTGTCACTGTGGTTGAAGTCAGTTCAGCTGTATTAGCTACAAGCTGTACTGACCTGCATTGTTTGATAGCCTGCTGATAACAGGAACCATTTGTCCCCCTGCTTCATTGACTGACTGAGCTAGCATGCTGGTCATCTCAAAGCCATACCACACTTGTCTGACAATCAGACACAAAGCAAAACAAACTCATGCAAAGCTGGCTCGGTGGAAATCAAGGCAGATTTGAAACAAGCAAAGGAAACGCAAGACAAGACCTCACCGCCCACCAATTCTCACTGTACATCGGAGTGTAATCATTTCGGCTTATGACAGTAACAGTAAATATCAACCTTCTAGACATGATTATCTAAATGTTCATGTTGCTTGCTGGAGCCCTTCTGGAACTCTGGCAGACATGAACTAATTTAAAAGAGCTCAGATATGCTGATGCCTATTGAATGAAGGAAGCTCAAATGATGAAATGTATCCATGCCATCTTCAAATAAAAGCCTATCAAAAATACAATTTCTGCATCACAGGCAACATCAGCATTAAATGCATTATAATAATGCAATTGGTTTTAGCTTTTAAAATCTTCCTTGGAAAAAATACACAATAAACATCTTCATCATGTGGCGGAGAATCAAACACAGATGATTATGTGCTCTCAATTTTAGAACAAAGCAGGTACTGTTTTGCTGCCCCAAAACCTAGCAGTGGTGAGAGGGGCCGTGGTAACATGCTATCCTACATGTGACCCCTTGTTCTAAGTGAAATGCTAATGGCACCATCAACAATAAACTACAGCTTAGATATATCTGACAAGAAAAGGAGAGATTATAATAACTTTTCACAGTGCTTACACTGTACTATTGCATTGGTATTGTAAAAAGCACACTTTATGCATTATAGTTGAAGTGTCTTCTATCTCCGAATGCCTTTGCAGGTCCACTCACCATAAAGTAGCCACCTCTACCAACCTTACATATGCTCACATGGGCAGCAAATCTAAACAGTACTAAAGGGCCATTGTATAGGGAAGCATATTCTATAGAGAGAAAGCTTCATTATACTTGGGGTGTTTTGGCATATAACAGTGCAATGATGTAAGACTGGACCAGGATCCTGCTTTCAGTGTCCCCAGTAGAACCAGGTGTGTATGCACTCTTCTAAAGCTCACTCAGACCTTTGAGATCCCTGTGTAGTGTGGCAATCGACTTTTCTTGCGGTATCAATTTATGGCGACACATACTTGGTATCTGTGTCAGTGGGTTTGCCATGAAAAGTTTCATATGTAGTGAACAGGAATCCCAACCATCTGAGTAAACATTAAAAGCAAGTCAACATCCTCCTCAGGTCCTTCTCCCTTGTTGATTCACCATAGTAACATTGATTGAGTAATCACTGGAACAGGATTTCAGTGTAGTCTAGTAACTTTGTAGATACATGAAGGTAATTATGCTACTTTATTGGTAAGAGTGGGGCAAGGTATGCGGCCATTTGGATTCATTGCTAAGAAGAAAAAAATAGCATAGGAGAAAGCAGAGAGACTATGGTCAGAACACACAATATTTAAGATGGGGTATAGTATGTTTTTCTAGGTCAGATTTCAGTTATTCAGAGATGGATAACAAACACACAACTCACATTGGCAATGATCAGGAGGAAACCTCAACAACAGAATGTACACGTGTCATGCCCTTGAACTTGTCACTGTATAAGAGCAAGTTGTTCTTAAGCCTCAGCAGGTAAATCAAGAGTTTCTTGTCCCACTCTAGCCTGAGTCATATTCATATGATCTGTCAACTCATTTCTCACCAGAACTTCACCTGTGTCTAACCACTTTTCCCCCCTGGATGGAAAACATTAGGCATAAATTACAAGTCACTGTATTACAACAAGAGCCTAAAACTCTCAAACACAAAAAAACTCTCACATGCGTATGTAGTATGTATGCATACATAGAAACATACATACATATATTTGAAGAGCATGGTATAGTAGAAATAATAAAAATAAAAATAATAAAAGTTTACTTAACATCCACATAAAAACAGGAGAAGGGTTAGATTGCATGTTAGCCAGATTCTAAACAATTTTCAGAATCTAGAAGATATTTAGCTTTCAAATCAACACTCACAGGCACTTTGGGCTTGCAATTCTTCTTTTAGAACATTTCTGGTATCAAACAGGGGAAAGCTCCATGTAAACAGAACCCTAACCAGGTCTCCAGTAATGGTAAATGTTAAAATGCTGATGTCACAGGGCAGAGCAGAGCATGTTGAAAGTATGAATATTGTGAGTTGTCTATTACTAGAATGATGAGTTATTAAGACTACAGGCTCTTTCTTCGTTAAAGCATGCAGCCCCATGCTTCCCTGGGTAAGGAGAGAGGAAAATGATCATGGCGACTCTACATTTTAGCATGTAAATTGTTTTTTAACCAGGAAGTGAAAAACAGCACTGACCACTGAGCCAAAATGTTGCATATTGCAAGAATGAAGAATGTTTCAATCTGATTTGTTTGAACATGATAATAAATGTTATCTTAAAATGTTTCTGAAGATGGTAACTTAACACTGGGGGTTTACTTGAGTTAAAGTGAAACTATCTTGTAGGGAACTTTATTCTGGACATTGTACCATCACCTTTAAAACATTTGTTATGCAGACACAAATATTTGATTTCATAAGCAGATATCATTACCACTTTAGACTAGATTATTTATTTATCCATTTATTAATCATATATGAATGAGTGATTGCTGGCTTCTATAAATGGTTGGCCCTTTGCTTAATATTCTAGCTAAATATGAGCAAAGATGTACACACTACTCCATCATCCATGTGAAATTCTATTTTTGATGGCAGAGACTGGGATTAAAAATGTCACCTATTGTTTTCTATAGAATAACTGACCTAAAAACACTGAAGACCAGATGACAGTCTGGGTCCTATTTGGCTATCTGTTGTTTAATGAGCCAGGCTTCTAGTAAGAGACAAGATGATGTCATCCTGACCTCACAAAAAAAAAATTACCATCAGCAGGGCTATTCAGCTGATTACAAGAAATCCTCCACATCAAAACAGTGTTTGTCCTTACATTCCTGTAGCTTGGCATTGAGTGACTTTGACCATAGGGTGTGGTTGAGGTGCTTAACAGTGTGCACACAGGCTGCAGCCTGGAGTCCCAAACCTGGGGCATGCCTGAAACTGTGTAAGCAAGTCATGTTGCCCAGTCACATATCCTCACCTTATTTGAGACCAAAGTCTGGATTTAAAAACCCTTAACCTTAACCAGGCCATCACAAGAATGTATGTTCCTTGTTTTAGTACATGTACCCACAATATCTATGAAAAAACAGTAACACATGGTTGCACTATTACGTGTAGGATACTTTTGAGTAAAAATAAAAACGTTTTAAAACAATCAAGACTTTTTCTTTACAAGGTTCGTCGGGTGTCTGCTGCACAAGGTCTAATCTTCACCGGTTAGTGCTGAAACAAAGAGACATGTTATCACCTCAGGGTCAAAGCTGACGATTTGCCTCAAGAAAATAAGCCAAAACAATGTCTTATGATTGGCTACGTGTTAAGTACAGGCAACATATTTTGTTTATGTTGTGGGCTGTTTTGTATTGTAGAGCTTTTCACTGATGATTCTTGAATTTTGCTGATGGATACGGAAAGAAACCCCCTGATAATATGGCATAAGTGCACTGGTAGTCTTTGCAGTACACAATGAGCTATGGCCTGCTTTTGATCCAAATTACATGCAGCAGAAACCAGAGTTCACTGTGGGGAGTGGGGGTTGTCATCATCACTACGAGAAAGGAGGATATACTGAAAAACATACGCCCCATGTGCCCTGTCTGTGTAACCGGATTAAAAACATCTCCAGCAGCTTCTGTAGCCTGCAATTTCTGACTGAAGCTGGCAGCTAGAAATGCGACAAAATGGGCTAGCGTGATAAGGCCTATAGGAGGAGGCCGTTTCTCTGACACACATACCTCTAAATGTGCCCACCCATTGAGCGAGGACAAATGACATGTGTCAGTGTCAAAAAAATGCATACAGTGCATTGCTCCTCTTTTCATATGCGCCTCTTTGTGCTGAAAATCGCTGAACTACACAGTGCAGTTCCCCTACATGTATATTGTTTTTCGCTACATTGCTGATCATATAAACACAGTTAGTGAACAAATGATGTTAATACAACCTCTGTGCATAACATTCAAGCCTGCCGTGTGAACTAAAACCTACCTGTGCTGCCGTAGGACTTTGCCAAAAGCCATCCGACACTCGCGCATATTTTTGATTTAGTGCAGTCATACAAATCCAATGGCTTTATGTCTGGGACAACAAAAGTCTTCCTCATGGTAGGAGAGTCCACCATAGCGAGTCTGTAAAAATGGGAAGCGGCGC
>VOQJ01023664.1:17639-28808 GCA_015052665.1 Apistogramma diplotaenia | reverse complement strand
AAGCTGTAGAAAATAAGCGAAAGAAATTCAAATTACCTACACTTTTTTTTTTTTATCCATGCAAATTATTACTGCAACTATTATTATCATTCATACATATTTAGGTTAGAGAAGAGGAGGTTACTAAAGCACAGCATACTGTCTGCTGGGAAACCTCTCATTAGCCTTAATCATGGTATAAATTATTTATTCACAGTCTTGACAATTACATTACTGAAGCAAATAATAAACAGAGGAAAAGACAAAACATCTTGATTTAAAGGAGGAAAAATGATGCACAAAATAAGAAATATGAAAGACGTAGGTGAGAAGTGGTAACTGGAAATGATGGGAAATTGTAAACTATGTGGATGAAAGTATTGTGCCATACTTCTTAATCTTAATTCAGGTGTTTTCAGTCAGCTTCAAACCTCTGCTGATATTAACAGAAGCTTTGAGCCTCTGGTTTCCCACTACATGCTAACTGCTGTGGTGTGGATCACTGAATCGTTCACTCCTGCATACACCTCGATGTCATCCACGTACAGGAGGTGGCTGATGTTTGCTCCAGTTTTGTAGTCAGGCTTGTTAATGTCAGGCTGAGGGGGTTCAGGCCTATGCAGAGCAGCAGGAGACAGAACATCTCCTTTGTTAATGTTAAAAGGCAAAGCTGCTGCATCTATAACTGAGCCACAACTGCAAGTCTTGTATCATTAATAATTAGCAGAAGTGGGCGGATGGGTCCAAATATCGACAGTATTGATTACAACTCTGGTATCGGTATTGAATCGATACTGGCTTGATAGAATAGATGCTTTCGTTTGTCTCCTGTAAGTTCAGCATGTTGCTCCTATTCATCAGAAAGAAGACATGTCTGTGCAAACACCTCCTGTCGTGCAGGCACGCTTTGCCCCGCCCCCTCCTCCCCGCTCTGCTGCGTTCGGTTGTCGTGCGGTCACGTGACGCAGCAGCACTGAGCAGAGATGTGTAGGCAGCAGAGAGCGAGAAAGTGGAGCATCTTGTAGAGGTTCTTTACAGATGTAAATGAAAACACTTGAAAACAGTGATGCATGTTGGAGGGAAATTCTCTGCAGTGGCAGAAAGAGCCCAGCACAGAGACAGATTCACCGTCCCAGTGAGTCTCACATGCTGATGAGAGTAATGTTTCATTCATGACTCGTCGCTTTCTCAGCATTAGTTAAACGTTAAAATATGTAGTTGTTACTTTTGCAGACCGATTACCTAAACACGATATTCAGGCCTTCAATAAAATATCTGTTTTATTCATGATGCACCTTTAAACAACAGAAGCTGAGCCAAAGAGCTTTAAACACAGGCACGTTTACACTTCAGGTTTCCAAAAAAGGTGTCTTTAATTGTGTTAATTAATTACTGTGGAAAGGATTAATAACAGTGATTTAGTGGTCATTAAAAAGTTTGATTTAGCAAGTTGATGATGATTCATCTCAAAACTGCTCTCCTCTACATGAGCTGCCTTTATACGTTAAAAGTATCGGTGCTGTTATCGAGATCTGTTAGTATCAGCAATGCTGAGCCCGTATTTGCTTGATATCGGCTCAGTATCGCACCGCTAATAATCAGAGCAAATATTTTTCAGCCAAAGTTTCCGGCTCTAATGTTCGTCACTGCACATATTTGTGGTGTCCAGGCTCATATGGGATGTTACACTGAATTAAGGCTCAAACATGCATTAGGTGTAGACGATGTCATTTTCAGTCAAGGATAAGAAATCACCTGTAGCAGGCTTAAGGTTTGTTTTTGGAACCTGAACACAAGCGAGAGGACGATGCAAAAGAGGAGCAGCTAATTATTAGAAACTAGACTTGAGGGAGGAAGACCTGCAAAAACAGGGGCTAAAGCAACTGGTTTCACACTGACATTAAGGCTCATTCTGAACTGTGAAATATGCAAAGCTACATCAGTGGAGTCCACTCTCATAACGCAATGTAACTCTACATTCGATGCTGCCCTGTGAATGACAGGTGTGTTTTCTGATCTGAAGCTTCATCAGGGCACGATTTTTGTTCCTTCTAACAATTATTATGTAATTGGCTTTAATAAAATAAGACACTGTGGTTACAGTTTTAACAGAAAATCAAACAAAATGAAATAATTGCTAATAATCGTTACAATTTCTATTGTAGTCTGAATGAACTGAGTTGCTTGCATGCAGAAGAATACAAAATACTGGCACCTCTGTGCTTGGTATTCCTACTAATCACAGCAGTTAGGCAAGTGATGCATTTCCACGACTGATTTAACTGAAAAAGCAAACAATTTGGAAAAGTAAACATTTGTTATATCATCTGAGAGAAGCAGGCGTCTTAATAGGACCGTGAGTCTCGTGCATCATATGCAACAGCCTGAACTGTCTCGGCCTGCACCAACCACCTCTGTGCCCGCTGCGGCTGTTAGCATCGGCAGTGTCGGTGTCACAACAAACACATAAAACACGAACATACAAATCACATGTCTGAGTGACTCGGGCTGTTAGTTATAATCACTTTTGTCTTGGAATGTCCTAATAATAAAAAAGTATAGATCTTTATGACACATTTTGCTGCATATATGCTTCCAAAAGATGGTCTGAAAAAAAAAGCCATTAACTAGAGTTTAATTTCACATTTCTGCCATCAGAAAAATAAAACTCTGGGTATTGACGTTTGAAAAGAGTGTGACCGTTTCATTTGTATAAACTCTGCAGCACTGTGAAGTTTACAATCTTGCCTGAAGACGTTTCAGATTCTGACACTTTTCTTTGAGCGACTGAGATTCCTTTCAAAAGTACTGTTATTCACCTGAAAGTAATGACAGAGACATAAACAGTGTTTTCTATTCATGGCCTAACCTTCCTGCATAGCTTTGATTTGGCCTTGGCGGCAAACATCACAAAGATAAGAAATGCTTCAACAAGAGAGATCTGGTCAGCTCGGTTCAGCAACTGAGCAAACACAAACGCAAAGAAATTCAGCTTCTGCCAGTCTCCTTATTTCCTCCCCGTCTTTTGAGCTCGAATGCTTTAAGTGATTTTTATTTTACTTATTTTATGCAATGAAATGTTTTATGTGTGTTGTGCTAAAGTCACACAAGGAAAAACAGTGGTTGGACACTGCGACACGACCACAATTACTGCAATGAATGCACATGAATGTTACCTTTGAAGTGCCGCTCGTAGGACAGGGACCAGGTGCATGAGGACAGCAATAAGACGGAGTCGGTCTCCTGTCGGTCTCCTGTCGGTCTCCTGTCGGTCTGCTGTCGGTCTCCTGTCGGTCTGCTGTCGGTCTGCTGTCGGTCTGCTGTCGGTCTGCTGTCGGTCTGCTGTCGGTCTGCTGTCAGTCTGCTGTCAGTCTGCTGTCAGGCTGCTGGCAGTCTGCTGGCAGTCTGCTGGCAGTCTGCTGGCAGTCTGCAATTGAATAGGGTTAAACTCGCAATTACATTTAATCTGTTTGTGATAATACAATTGTGAAAATTGCAAGTCTGTTGCCATCTGTGACGAGTCTGTTGCTGTCTGCATACACAGACATTCAGATTTAAAAGAATTCAGTCCAGCAGAGCCGCGTGGCTTTGAATTGCCGCAGGATGACGATTTACATGCAAAATCCCACAAACGCTCTGGGCTTTTACATGCAAACAATACAAGTGCCCTACGACAATGACATGCTGGCAGTTAACTGCACACCTTTCCCGATCCGACTTGGACCGCGGTTGTTTGGAGACAGGTTGCCTCCCACTAAGCGGTTGTTTGGTGGTTGATGGTTTTGCACATTGAACATCGGGAACATTTGCAGTTGTTCTCCAGCAGCAAAAAGAATCACCAGTTTTTTTCCTATTTTCACTGTAAAAATCAATACCTAATGTTAAAGCAATTACATCTACTGATACCACTCTTATTTGAGATATCAGCTGCAGAAATGCCTGCTTTCACTTGAATATACTCAAACTAATGCTACTTGCCTTGCTGTGCTAAAACAGAAACACTTTAGAAAACATTAGCATCTCTTTCCAGGAATCATGACTCCCTGATTCCAAAGGAAAATCCATGAACCTTGTTTGGAGCTGGAGTTGTACATTTGCCAAACAAAGGAAGCAAACAGCTAGCAAACATTACTACTCGCCTACAGGGGAAGGATATCGATGCGTCCTGCCACGAGCACAGGCCTCTCCCCACTTGTAGAGGGACACGTCCTTCTGCGGTACAAAGAAAACAGTTCCTACGCAGAGCTGCTCAAAACAAGGTGTGTGGATTTATTTGGACTAAGAGAGTAATGATGAAGAGACACAGCTGCTGAGCTTTCAAATCTATCTTGGTGCCCTTTGTCAAAAGCCATTTCTTTTTATTATATTTGACTGAAGGCAGATGTCTCGAAGGCAGATGTGCTATATTGCCAAAAGTCTTCATTCAGCATCCAAATCATTGGACTCAGGTGTTCCAATCTCTTCCATGGACACAGGTGTCCAGCAAAGAGGACCTGACCTCACACATGTGCTTCTGGGAGAATGGTCGGAAATTCCCATAAACACTCCTAAACCTGTGGAAAGCCTTCCCTGATGCAAAGGGTGAAGTCAGATGATTGAATACTTTTGCCAACATAGTGTCTCCTAACAGCTGAGATCTCTGCAGGTCTTTTTCTTGTATGAGATGAATCCATAAGGTCTTATTTTTCATAAAGCTTAAAAAGCCAGCAGGCCTGTAGGTGTGCACATTCCCCTGTGAAACAGTTTGTGTGTTATGATTGTGGCTGTTTCACCTGTCACAGTTACTGCAGCTTCACATTTGAAGGTCAGCAAAAGGTAAAGCCTTTCCCCTCACGTTGATTCCTGGTGACACGCGGCGCTGCACTCTGACAGAAGCTAAAGGAATCTATTTTGGACACATCCTCAAAGCCTTTGTCTGAAAGGGTCGTCCAAAATATCAATGTAATCATTTCCATCAGCTGTCTTTGTGCGATTATTTACGGCTGACATGACACACTCACCTTTCATCACCGGGCATTACTGAGCTCTTTCCCTTTTCTTTTTTGACTGCTAAAACCCTGACAGATACAATGATAGCATTTAGCTGCCTGATTGTCAGACTTAACGAGCTCCAGGTCCGTTAATAAGCTTCGCTCTTTGTAGCACGTCTGAAATTTGCAATATTTTTATGCGCTTTTCTCGCCTCCGAGAAATGAGTTCAGCCTTAGTCAAGCCTCACTTCACTTCCACAGCATATCAACATCATTTGTCATTTCTCTTTTTTTAAATAATTCGCTCAATATTAGCAAATTAAATGAGCTTTTTTTTCTCTGCCTTTTCGCCCCAAACTTTTGTGAGAAATTATAGGTTTCTATGGTTGACAAGACAAAGCCGGACAAATAAATCAATACAAAGCAAATGAAAGCAAATTGAATCTATTAAAGCAAAATTACTGGGAGAAAAGAACCGAACACAATGTAACCCGCAGAAGCATGGCCGCAGACAATTAATGACAGTGGGAGCAGAAAGGTGCTGGCTCATTAAGCCTGGCTGGGCCTGTGCACGAAGACAAGGCCAGCAGTCGGACCAAAGCAGACCAGCACAAACCAGTCTGCTCAGCTGCAGCCCCGCAGGGAGCCAGCCTTCTACCTGTGGCCACTGAAGGCTAAAACAGGGATGTGTTTCATTTCCAAAAACACAAGAAAAGCTAAATTAGAGAATATGAGCTTTCCCGTAGCCTCCTCCGTCCCCGCAGCTCCTCCCACGTACCTGCGCCCCCTCCTGTAGGAATGGCAAGCAGCAGGGTGCCACAGAGGACCTTCAGATCAGTGTGAGCCAGCGAGAGGGGCTCTCCCGGGCAGCAATGAGTAATTAGCACTAATTAGTGGCAGTGATTAACCACACTGGGGAACGTGGGGGCCGGAAGGGAGCAGATTGATAGAGCTGGCCCTCCTAACCCATAGAGGCTCCAGTGCATCTTAAGCAGGGGGTGGGTCAGCTGGATGTGGCTGCCAGCCAGATGCTATGGCCGTGAATAAAGGTGGAACATGCTTCGAGCATCCGTAAAACCATTTCAGCAACAAGGAGGCGGGGGCCGCTGCGCAGTTACTGAAGCATAAGTTTCAAATCAAAAGGCTGTCAATTCATTACCCCCCGAGGCAGGGTTATCCAAATGAGGGTCCTTGAGTGGAATTGGACCCTCGAGTCATTCCAGAAAGGTAATTTGAGTATTTCTGAGCAGCTAATTGATAATCGTATTGATTAATGTATTCAATAAAATGTCTTATCTTGCGTTAATTTCTACCAATAACAGAATAAATTAGCTGGCTACTAGTTAGCAGCCCTGTGCTGCTGCTGTGCTAACAGCACAAAGAGTCAATTATGATAGATGACAAAATGTGAGAAAGCAGGTTACACACAGCAGGAGATCAGACAGGTTCACATCCGCTGCAGTGACCCAGTTACTGGAAGCCCACAGGAAGGCAGGCTGCAGCTAGCTCGCGCATTTTCCTTCTGAGCAAGTTCCTTTTATTTGTTCTGCCGTCAAGTGGTTCTGAATTATACTTTGAGAGTCCACTTCTTTCCACTTTCAGTACAGCCAGACTTAAATAAATAGATGCATGACTCCTCGTACGTTCATCCTTCAGCCACCACTGTAAGAGCACTGACACGGGAAGCTCGTAATGTTAATCATGAGAACGTGAGGCTATCCTGGGAAAACATGGGTCCTGGCATTCACGTGATGCTACTTCACTCATCCTCCACCCAGAGCATTAGCACTCCTCTGCAGCCTCCTGCAGCAGGGCAAGAAGAGGAACATGACATGAACCTCCACACTCCCCCAATCCATGCACCATGATGCACAAGAACCAGCCTGCTTCACAGAGGCTTCACCCCCAAAGGTATGCATCACGCCCAACACTGCACAGGTGGTTTAAGTGCTGTGACCGGGTGCTGCTGCTTCCCTGCACCGGATACTCGGCTCCATTCGAAAAAGAAAGCCTGCCTTTCTTTGTTAGTCGATTTCTACTTGTGTTTAATAAATGTATTACTTTGATTTTGCGCAGATCCAGGCGCACCTTCTCCTGAATGCCAGCACAGTTTACAGAAGACATGAAAACACTGAGAATACGGTAAAACAAAGATTAAATTTACAGGCCGGAGCCAGCTGATGAATAATTGACACGCTCTCCTTCGGCAAGACCGTTGTGTGCCTTTCTGCACTTGATTAGATGTAAGGGCAAGTCGCTGCCTGTCCTCCGTCTGCTGCAGGTTTCCAAACACGAAGCACAGCTTAGGCGAGCCTGTGAAATTTCTCAGCAACCAGTTTGTGATTAAATCTGCGAGGCTGACGGGACGGGGAGCCCAAAGCCACCTCCTCCCTTCCACTGGTGTGTCCGGGTCCGGGACTGAAACTGCTGATGGTTTGAGGTAGTCAGGAAAACTGCTTTGTGCTATTCACAGACTGAATGTGTCTGAGTCTGACTTTGTGTATCGCTTAACAATTCAAATAATAAATCTAGCACAAATTATGTCACCAAAGTCAGCTGGGACCGAAGGAAGACGCTTCATAAATAGACTTTGATTTTTACTTTTTGGGTTTTTGCTCCATTATAATAAATATTGGATTAAATTTAGACTCAGTGAGCTCGAGCTGCTAAAAATGAAATGTAAACACCTCAAGCAGAGCCCATCTTGAGGTGTGTGTGTGTTTGTGTGTGTTTTCTTTTTTTTAATGAGGTGACACACACACACACACACACACACACACACACACACACACGCTAGTTTCTCCACATGGCTTGAAAACAAATGGCATGATAACTTACATGACGGGGCCACGTCGAGAAACTCTCTGAGCTTTTCGTGACAAAACAAGCCTGATTTTAAACATCAATGACTTTAATTAGTGTCATTCTACAATCACCAATAATAGTCCTGAGATGTGCGGGCGCCGGGCTCTGACAGCCGAGCAGATCCGCGGCGAAGCGGGGGGCTCTTAACAAGATAAGCCCTGAAATCAGCGAGCCTGAAGAAACATTACCTGAACAAGAGTGCTGATGAAAATGACTGCGGCGTCGGCCTGCTTGGAAACAACTGAAGTGTTGTTCACACGTCTTATCGTAAAACAAGTCAACAACACGAGCGCCACTACACCGGATAATTCCCATCACTTGTAGGTCTGAGAACGCGGGATCATCCTTTTGTATGTAAATGATCCGTTGGAATCTTTAGATCTCTGGCAAAGAAGAGAAGACAAAAAAAAAGGCATTTTGCAGGGAAACAGCTTAAACAGACGACTCAAATCCTGTGTGAAGATTTAAAAATGTCTATCTGGAAAGGGATTGTATTAAGTGATGTCTGCGCGTGGACAGATCGCTGCTGTTTCTATGCAGTCAGCAAATCCCATGAAAAAGGCGTCTTTGTCCGTCTGCCCATAGTTTCAAAGCTCATTCCCCGCTTTGAAAGCAGCAGGTGACAAACAGCCTCGAGTCAAAGTTCATTCACGCCGGGCCACCGCGCCCGCGCCGCTTCCGGGGTTATCTCCTGAACTCGGCGGGGCTCGCACGCGTGTGATGTCCATCACGCCTGCGTTCCTGCTGCCACGGCCGGCTCGGAAAGAGGGCGAACACACTCGGGATAATTACTGCTTTTCTTCTGATGCTCTCTTGTTTTACACACATAACTGGTTTCCTGATATGACTGCACGGCACTTCTGCACATCTCCACTTCCTGCTTTAATAGTTGCTGAGAATGGATGCAGTTTGGTCGGTGATGCATTTCTCTGGACCACAGTGGGGTGATGTGATTCATTAGGCTACACAGAGAACAGACAGGAGGATCAACTTTTATGGGGTTTGTTGTGCAATGAGAGAAAATCACTTTAAGAGTTGCAGGGATCAGTTTCAGCCAAGGTCATCTCAACACTGCCCGCTCCTAACTATCTGTTCAAAGGTGCACGTTTGTGCTTTGAGCATCGACTCCTTTTGGAAAGAGTAGATAGCGTTCTCACAATGACCGAGATGTTGACTGGTTTCAATTTCCTCCGCTCTGACAGCCCATTTTCACCCGCAACTTCGAACGACGGCGGCTGACACCAAAACATCTCATCCAGATCAAAAGTTCCCCACAATGCAGGAGACCTTTAGCGAGTCCCACGACGCACGAGATTGTGTATCACATTATAATTAACTGCAATCACAACCGAAGTGGCCACAACATGCTGCAAACACAACGGGAAGCGGAGTCGTGCCGGATGGCGCGAGTAGCTTTGGCGGAAGAGATAAAGGAAACGTTGGAGCGCAGCGCCGCTGACACTCATTGAATTACATGTTGACAGCTGTGTGTTATTGAAGAGATGAAAGCAAAATGAGATTTTCAAAAGTGAATATGGGGAATGACGGTATGGCTTTCTCCACATTGTCAAACTTGACAGTGCTATTACCATCACCATAACATCAGGTGCTGGCATATAGTATTCAGTTAGCACAAATCAGCTACCTCCTCTGCATGCTGATTGGATTTCAGGCGGGAGGCTGGACTCATTACCCTCTGGTTATATTGTGTTTAAAATGATGTTTAGAATTACAATAATTTGTGGAAAGGAGGAGGAAATGAGTATGAAAAGTTAATGTAGCAATTACATCAATGTAGCAATTAGTTGTGAGATGTGTATTTAAAAACAAAAACAAACAAAAAATAAAATAAGTGGGATAACAAGCAGGTGCTGAGTTTATTCAAAAGAACAAGAATCCATCAAAGTCTTATCTTTAAACGCACGTTTGTGCGAGTCAATCGTGGCGGGAACAAACGGAGCTTCTGAAGAATTCAGGAAAAGAGCCGCTGATGCTCATCAGGCTGGAAAAAGGTTATCAATGCATCTGTGAAGCGTCTTCGGACGCCGTCAATCCACAGTCGGTGTTCAAATGAAAGAAACGCAGGAGCACCGGCGCCCCCTCCAGCAGACGTCTACCAATAAAGATAAACCCAAGAGCAAGTGTGTAATAGTCTGCAAGGTCACAAAGGAAGGCAGGGTAACTTCTGAGCAGCTAAGTGGCTCGCTCACACCGGCGCGTCGTGTTGTTGGGTTTGCCGTCAGGACGACTCTGAACAACAGGATAACAACGCTGAGCTTTGCTGCGAGGAAAAAGCCTCTTCTGCTGAAGATCATGTGGACGAAGCAGAAGGCTGTTTGCTGTGTGGACAGATAAGACCGAAATAAAAGAAAACTTTTGGGTTTATAAGAGAAGCATTATGTTTGTGGAGAGGAAATCGCTGTGTTCCTGGATAAGAAGCTTATCCCATCTGTGAAACATGATGGTGGTAGTATTGTAGTTGGGGCCAGTTTCGCTGCTCGCGGGCCAGGATGGCTCGCAATCACTGGTGGAGCAGTGAATTTTTAATTATTACTGCAAATTCTAAAATAAAAAATGTCAGGACATCTGCCCATGAATTGTGAAGCAAAATGGCAACCCCCAAGTTGCACCAAAGAATGGGGGGGTGGGGGTAAAGATAGATTCTGGAAACATTTACTTACATTAGGTTATTATTTCAGGATATAAAGAATAAAACTCATATATATATATGAGGTTAATGTCATTCTGGGACATTATTAAACTCGTGGTCACAGAAGATCGGCTGCCCCCAACATTAATGGACATTACTATAAATTCCATTATTAGAAAAATAATTTAATTTCCTCATTTATCAAAGGAAATATTATCCCAAATATTCTTCCTGTACCGAAGGAATTAATGAGTGTGACAGAAATGTGGCGATTTCTCTCACATCCAGAAACATCAAATCAAAAACAAAAAAGTTATCTATGTGGCTTAATGACAGAATTATCTTTACAAAATATATGGAATGAAAAAAAAAGGCAGAAAATGAGCTTAATGTGCCTTAAAATTGATTAATCTTTTACGCCCAAATGAAAACCAATGGAAGAGCACTTCATCATGAAAGCATAAAAATCACACTGTAGCTAGTAAAAAGAAAACTTAACTTATTAAAACTTCCATTAAAAAGTCCCATTAGCGAGTCCACACGTTTAACGTGGAGGGGGAAAAGTTTCATTTTCAAGGCAAAAAGATAAATGACAAAGCAGTCCTATTATTCCAGGATCCAGCGTGTTAATATATTATCTCTTCGTTAAACATTTGTGTTGGATCTCTGCTCTAATTAGAGCAGAGATCCAACACAAATGTTTAA
>VOQJ01023664.1:5396-17619 GCA_015052665.1 Apistogramma diplotaenia | reverse complement strand
GTTTCATTTTCAAGGCAAAAAGATAAATGACAAAGCAGTCCTATTATTCCAGGATCCAGTGTGTTAATATATTATCTCTTCGTTAAACATTTGTGTTGGATCTCTGCTCTAATTAGTCAGCGCTCTCGTCTGTTTGCACCGGGCTCAGGTAGAACTGTCGCTGAGACGGCGGTTCGGGGGTGAAGGGTCGGCGCCAAACTATCCACGAGCTCTGATGTCATCAGCTCTGACTAACATCAACTGAAGAACATCCTCCATCTTCATGAGAACTCGGCATGCTGAGCTCCTCCTGCGCGGCTCTCAACCGCTCGTCGCCTCCGAGTATAATTTATCATATTTTTCCAAACCGTTGCACGAGGGAGAGTTTAGGATTGTTACCAGGGTTGACCACTTTCTATCCCCTCACACACGACAACATTAAAGCCACCTGCTTAATACTGTGCGGCTCCCCCACATGCCAGCAGAAACAGCTTGGACCTGCTAAGGCACGGACGAGGGACCTCTGGGGGGTGTCCTGTGGTCTCTGGACTGGGGACATTGGCAGCAGATCCTTTGGGTACTGTGGATTGTCGGATGCCGGATCAGGCTAATTCTGGAGCATCCCGCAGATGCTCTATTGGAATGGGATCTGGGGAGCTTGGAGGCCGGATCAGCACTTTGGAATCTTTAGCATATTCCTGAAATAAGTCTCAGGCACTTATTGCAGTTTGCTTTGACCAACTGTCCTGATTTGGAAGGGGTGGGAGTAGCGGGAGTTGGGGGGCCGTTGCGGCAGGCCGTTGTGTGTGTAACACTGGCAGGACCCCGGGGTTTCCCAGCACAACAATCCACATGTTATTCCTGGTCAGTGGCTTCGAAGGTGCAGCCTGCTGTTGTGTGGTGAAGCTGGAGGGATGATGCTCCGTTTCCACTGGTAAAACTACAAACAATGCTGCAGTTATTAATAATTTCATGAGTTTTGCACCATTTGTTTCCCAAATATTCCAGGTTCTCCTTTGAGTTGCTGCTCCTCCCTCATTGTTTTTTAAAAAAATAAATCACTGAAAACTGAAAATGTGGGTTTTGAACTGTTGGTCACACAAAAGAAAACATTTTGATTGACAGGTTCGCATTTTTCTCGTCTATATTTTTTGAACAAAACAGTAACCCGAAGGAACAAAATGATTAAAAAGTTAACTGACAATCACCTTTAGGCTCACGCCCTGTGATTGTTTTCCTTCAATAACTCCATTCTAATGTTTCTTAAAGGAAATCGCTGGGTCATAAATATATATGGTATGCAGATAGCAAAGCAAAGTATGTTCAAAGCTGCAGATTGCATCTATGGATGACTATAATCCAGGATCCCCAATGCTGATATTGGGTAATTTTGCACTTTGTGATTTATGTCCTGTACAGCCGCTCAGAGCCGGAGCAGGATTTATTGGAAGGATATACCCTTTATACAATTTCAGTGACTCCCCTTTTATTTATTTTTTGCTTTATTGCAGCGGTTCATCACGAGTCTTACATCACTGCAGCTCAGCTGATCACAGCCCTTTTTGGCATTTCCAAATGCAGTCTGCCTGAACTGCCAAATTTCCGTTCATCCCAAGTTAATTTAATATATGCAAATATTAGTGTGCTGGAAATCTTCCATCAAGCTACAAAAATTAAAGTGCTAGTCTCACTAATAGAGATCTAATAGAGCTGATTGTGAATTATCAAGTGAAACCAGCGATGAGCTAAAATTCAGAGCAGGCAGGCGGGTGTTTGTGGACGTCACAGAGACGCTCGGGCTTCTGCTCGTGCTGAGGTGGTAAACACTCAGATTGGCTGCATTAGTGCAAGAATATCTGCAACAAATTGCTCCTGGCAAGAAACTCGGCGCATTATCTGATCAGATTTGACCACACATTTCTCAGCCGACACAAACTGCACGAGCGGGCGACGCGGCGGCCGGCGATGACCTCAGACCGGCGGCGAGGTTTTCAGCCCTCGGCGACTCTTCTCTCCTCTCGCTTTGGAGTTCTCAGGGTTCACAGTGGAGACTTCATGAATAAGCTTTAATGTGACAGAAAAATTGGGGATCGCTTTCTCTGTCTGGCTCTGCCAACAGTCTGATGGTATCGACGACTAGATGGCGTGAACGCGAGAGACTCCAAAGAGCGGATTAGAGAGGGGAGATAAGGCTATCCACTGTAATTAAGCCCTATCTCTGTACAGCCACTGAAGAAAATAAATCACCCTTCAGAGCCCGCCAGTGTTGAAATGTAGGAACAATTATTCAGTAATTAATCGTTATACATGCAGGCTCCAAACACTAATAGGACATATTTTAACTACAGCATTATAGTACTGTTAAATTAAATTAAGTCTGAATGTATTTAAGATCAATGTAATAGATCACATATTTAACCTTTTTTAATCACTCTAATGTAATTGTATTAGCTCTGTTATTAATCTTTTTATGATGTGCCCCGTGTTCATTTCTCATTCCAGCCATGTGTAATTAGCAGTGGAGATATATGGGGTGTGGCACCGGACATGCGGCTGCAAACAACAAGCAGGGCCTGAGTGGGAGATGCTGGTCCTTCCTGTGGTCCAGTCCTGGGACTGTGGCTGAGAGCAGCAGCACACGAGGTCAAACAAAGTGTCGCGCATGTTGGTCGTCGAGAGCATTATCGAGTCCGCACGGCGCTCCTGCTGCCAGACAATTAATGAACAATCTTTCAGTTTCCAACGCCGCTCGGTCATTTCCTCGAGGGTGAGCGCGTTTTTGGATGAATATGAGAGTGTCAGCGTGAGCAATGATACCTCAGATGATTGAAAAAGTTCACACACAAGCAAGAAGCTCGAATGCGGCTGAGAGAGGATTCAAAACACGCTCCGACAAAGTGCAAAGTGTGAGGAAATCGCTCGGTGCCGATCGATGAAATCACCCATATTTTTACATCGTGACACCTGAGCAGGAGGCGCTCATGGGCAGATGTGGGTCACGTGTCAGTAAAGCAGACATCAGCTGAGGAATCTGCAGCGTTGCTTTGAGAAAAGCAGCTTAAGTCTCCGTCTCCGGTTTGGGGAATCTGCACCGATTACCAAATAAGAAGTTATCCAGTTCTGAACAATCATAAGCTGCAAACAAGGATTTCTTTTCTGTTACCATCTTTGCCCCCAAAGCATTATTATTATTATTATTCTCAAGACATCCTGCTACATTTCTTTTTTCTTTTTTGTAGATAAATTTGGACCCAAGACGACGAATCAGCGAAGGAACTGGACAAACAAAAAACATGGCGTTTGTTGCTACACTGCATTATTTGACCTTTTCCTTGCATAATAAAGTGAGAAACCTAACGACAGCGTTTCAGCATTTTTAACTAGATTCAGTTTCATTTCAGGAAACTGAGCGAAACTGCAGCGAACAATCCAAACAATCCAAGCAGCTACTCGAGGCTTCCGGGCTGAGCTGGCATGTGAAATATTCCCGTTCCTTTGTTTCTAAAGAGCCCTCATAACGTCTCTTAAAACAACAAATCCATTAGGAACGTGGAGAACAGCTCTTATCACAACAGGAAAGGAAGGGCAAAAGATATCAAATTTGTTCTGCAACAGAAGAAGTGCAGATAAAAATCTTTTTTTTTTATCTCCAAATAAGGAGAGAACAACTTCATCCTGACCAATTTCTCACTCACCTGATCATTACTTCAATCTGCGAGCCATCAATGCACCAAAAAACTAACAATATTTGTCTCAGAGCAGTGATTTCTCTGCACAGTTTCAGTGCTTTATACAGATCTCAGCACAGCTGAAATTGCCTCTGCAGAGAAACAGGTAATACCTCCTCTGTTATTCACCCTTGTGTGTATTTTCATCTTCAAGATTCCACATTTTCTGTTGCAAAACAACTGCTCGCGCACATTTCCTCCTGCAGGCAAGGTGCTCCTGCTTTTTGCTGGTTAGAGTTCTTCCAGGTCCATATTAGGCAGTCCAAACTAAAAGGGTATTAGCCATAAATAAAACAGAAGCTCTCTTTGAAATGATGTGACATTTCCACTGGCATGAAAATATTGTGGTAGCCTTGATCTGTTCATGTGAAACCGAGCCAAGCAATGAGATAGTCCGATGTTTGATGTTCTGCTGCGGGTCTGAGTCAGTCAAACTCGGACCAGCTGGTGTTTAGACGGACAAACGTCTGAATTCCCCCGACCGCTGCGGTCAACAGCATGCAGACACGTCTGCAGCCTCACACAGGAGATGTCAGCGGAGCGAAGCACAAACCCGCACGCTGTAGCACACAGTATCAGAGAGACCGAGGCTTTATCAAAGGTTCAGCTAAGCACCATTAGAATGTGTTACATGAACACACCATAAATAAAAGTGTTGCGCCTCTGAATCTTTGAATTCAGCCTCATTGACACACATATCTTAAATCTTGGCTCACTGAATTCATCCTGGCACTGCAATTAACTTCTGCCCTCTTAGAAACTCCATGATCATCTGTAGGTGGTTTTACTGCAAAGCATTGAGGAGCCTCAGCCACCAGGTGGCAGATCATGGGACGTTACAGAGCTTGGTGACCAAGTGCTGAGGCTCACTCTTTCCAAACGGGAAAACAACTGTTTATGAATGCTAGTGGATTTGGAATCTGATGTGATGTACGAACTGTACGAAGGCTGAAGCCGCTGCAAAGGCAAACAGTAATCGATGATGTGGACGCTGAGATCAGCCGATGCTGGGGGCCTGGGGGGCTGGGGGGCCAGCCTGCCAGAACTAACACCATGCTTCAGTGAACTTAATGAAAGTCTTCATTCAGCTGGTGGACTTGGATACTGGATTAGCTTACACATTATTTAACAGGTGTGAATAAAAATGCTCAATAACTGAATCCTGTGTGTGGTGTTGTTCAGACTAAGCTCTTGGTCTTTGTGCTGATTTGTCATTTATTTGGTAAGATTGTGTCATCATTGATGCCACCTTCTGTGGTGCAGGAGGGGCTCTAACAGGTTCCCGGTGCAATTCCAAACTCATCAAGTGGCTTTGAATTCGGTAGTTGTTGCTTCCCATTTGCAACCTTTGAAAATCGCCATGACGACAGCTCCAGCCCACATGGAAATTCAGCAGATGAAGTGAAGGATATTAATGTAGCAACATCACAGGGCTTCAAACATGCTAACATGTGTGAACTGGTACACAGCTCAGATTATAATAGTGGGAAAACTGGTGTGAATGTTTTGCAGGATGCACAGCGTGCTGTTTTGCAGCCTGCGTCCTCACAGGAGCCTCAGCAGTTACCAGTGTCAGGGCCCAATCAGAGGCCCGAGGCTTTTGTCCTCAGGTTTTATACCCTTTGAAGAATGAAAGCGGTGCACGATAGCTCACATTCTTTTTTTCTTTACCGGCACACATTCTTTGTTCCTAAACTTTGACAAAGTCTCTTTAAGGTCAGAATGTTAAGTGCTTCAGAAAACTGAACATTAACTAGCTGCTGGCCTTGATTACACTCCATAACCATTCAAACACTGTTCCCAAACTTTTTTCCCTTCACCTTCTTTCCACCTTTCCCTCAGGCGCTTGCTGAGGTTGGTAGAGAGAAGGACGCAGAAGCATTTTGCCAGCAGCATAGAATCACTAGATTAGTCAGTAGCTGCTTGACTCCTCTGGAGAATGACAAACACGAGGAAACAAAGACGGCGTGACGGTTTGACTGACAGCCTTTTATGTCTATTCACTACAAGGTCAGATGTACCCCAAACAGCAAAGAGATCTGAGTGATCCTGAATTTCTTAAAGAATGCCCTTCGTGCAGGATTCAACACTGTATGTTTTGGTAAAGATTATGAGCTCTGAGTGGCAGTGAAAAGAACTCCTCTAATGTGTAGACATCAAAAGACGAAGCTAAATAGCAGCAGAATAATCTAAATATAATTGTGTGACTGCTGCTATGTCAACTTCAACCTTGTCTCATAAATGCCATAAGGAGGAAATGTTCTTGGAGGTTAATTTCATTATATTATCAAGAGAATAAGGCAATTACCAACAAATGACAAAAAGGGCTATTCAGAACCAATTCTGAGGATAACTGACCGTGCTACGTCCTCTCAGCAGGTGGTTATTCATAATACAGCAGGTGATTCATATGAATTATTTCCTACCTGTCATTCACTTTGCTCTGCTGCCTCAGTCTGTCCAAGTAATTGTAGTCCTGCAGATTTCACTTTGGCACCTACAGCGGGATTCTTGGCTGACCTTCCTGGGTGCTTCCTTCTAGCAATTATCTGAGGACATTTTGCAGAGAGAAACAGTGTAAATATTCCACAGGGAATCCCGAGACAAATACTCTTCAATATGAAAGGCATGTAAAAGCACAGGAAGCCCAATATGGATCCAATAAAGCAAAAAAAAAAAAAAGAAGGATCTTTTAGAAATCATCACACATTAACCAGCAATCAAACTTCCCCACCCTGTGTCTACCTGACAGAACTGTGCTCAACGTCTGGCCATTACACCGGGTGTTATCCCTCTGGCCTTTCGGAAGCAGAGAAATATATCAATCTGTTTTCAAATGATGTGTTACAGTACAGCGCTTTGGCATTTTTCACATATGCTTATTCAATACCCCAGCGATAAAACCAGCGGGACCTCAATTTGCCTTCGAACGTTTAATCTCCAAAAGAAAACACTTCCACACAAAGCAGCAAGAAGCTAAGTAACAGTACAGGGTCATTTGGCACCAATGAAGTATTGGGAAAATGAGTTTCCATGGAGACTAATACGCTTGCAACTAAAGACACATACAGTGGCATTTTGGAACGAGCTAAGCAAACTGTGGGACACAAAGATAACAAGCTCAGACAAAGAGACGTGATGTCAACGAGGTCCTGCACACGGGGCTCAACCTGTAATCAACAACAAGTACAGTAGCCGCCAAAGGTGCTCGCCATTATACGCAGCTGAATGGCAAATATAAATTAAGTGCTCTGCGAATCAAAACATTAAACTCCGACACAAAACATCAAAAGCTGGATTTAGGAGCCACAAATAGTTTAGTTAACCAGTTTTCTGAGGAATACGCCCTCACTACTGTATAAGAAACATCAATATATTCAAATTACACCAGCATTATGTCTTCTATACTGTATGTGATAAGGATCTTTCTATACTGCACTAGACTTCAGAACCCAACCTCACATATAAGAACACTGCAGGTCTGCTGCATCTGTTTCTATGGCCTTTATGTGCTCGTGTTAATTATGATGGGGAATAATACGTTTGAATAACACAGTTCAGCAAAATATAAACAAGACAAAGTGGACGCGAGTAACAGAAAAAGTAAGATAAGTCACATGATACTAAAATAGGTTTAATAGCAATGAAGTCCCTAAAAGCAAGAAACCTAAAAAGATGGACTGAGTCAGATCTTCTAATCTCATCTGGACGGCTCTTTGCAGAGTTGAGGGTCAATGATAGAGAACCGATCATCTCTGCAGGTCTTCGTCTTGATTTAAAATCAGAGTTATATATTTTTCCTCTGGCCTGGAGGGGGCACACTAAAAAGCAAAAACAACATCATCTTAAGTTGTCCAATTTTAGGGAATGTGCCGCTGCCCAGCACCAGATCTGGTTTAAAATGACCCCATTTACCCGCCCAGGTCATTTTCCCATGCCGGTCCAGACAGCTTCCAACATGGCTGCTATTCGTAGTCCCATTTGTACTCATTGGAACTCCTCCAGAGTGTCACTGCAGCATCACTTCAATTTGAGCTTCCTTTAGGGGATTTGGATGAATTTACAAGAAGCTGCATCTGGCAGGGAGGGCAGGCTTTCAAAAGAAATAAACTCCTGCACTTACGCGAGATGTTACAGCACCACTCTGCATTGACAGCGTTACCCCGGAGAATAAATTAACAGATGCAAAACCTCTTGTGAAAACATGGACTCTGATTTAAAACTGATGAATACTGCTGGGCGGCAGCTGGAGAACCAGTTCTAATCAGTAGTGGTGCTCCTGTGTAAAAAAAAAAAAAGTCAAGCCACTTTTACACCGAAGTGGGCGTTTCCTTCAAGTTGGAGGTCGGCGGTGAAATAGCAGAAGAACAGAAAGCAATTCATAGACGCAAAAAAGTCTTAATAATACAACAAACACAGGTGACTCAGAGCCTGATAATGCACACAGGTACATTTACCTGTAAACTGGATAAAAAGTCAAAGTGTTGCTCAGAGGTGACCTTTATTTTGAAGTGCAACACGCTGTGAATTAGGCAGCATAAAAGCTGCAGAAATGTATGCCTTTGCGCAGCTTTGACCTCTAAGTCAACACTGTGTTGAGAGGAAAACAGTCGGTGCACACACAGCAATAAATGTATGACAAAGCACGCTCGGCAGCAGAGCTCTGATGTGTATCTGCTGGCGGGCCACTGCGACCACTGTCATTGGTTACAAGGTGAGCAACCTACGTGCACCTGAGCGAAGTATTGATGCGATCGAGTTGGGATTTTTGCTTATCGCCACAATATCGAGTCACCTTGTTCTTTTATTTTTTTCTAATCAAACGTCAACAACGGTGCTATCTAACCCTGATATGAAGCCAATTAAATCCTTGTCTCAATCTACGGAGGTGTGGAGCGCATTCTAATTCGCTTCTTTTCAGCCTCTCGCTCCTCTTGTGACCTGGCTTGAGGTTGTTAAAGGAAAAGTTTGAATCCTTCGGAGGAGCCGGGAACAAATGAGCAGGAGGAAAGTTGCTGAGGGGGGGAAACGTGTTCGCACGGGCAGCTCTGCAGGTGTAAACACACCGAGATTCGGCGCCACGAGCTTCTGTTTTATCACAAGGTTGAGGGAGAGGGTGAAGCTATTGACACACTGAGGTGCGGCTAAGCCACTTCACATCCCAATCGATCACAGGTCCACTCCACTACAAGAGGCATTCCCCTTATAAACGGAGACTGTCCTGCCCGCGCTGACTTTCACAATCCGGGCTCCTGGCTCCACTTTGCTCCAACAATTTCTTCAGCTGCAGTCCTTTTGTCCTCTGCTTTGTTCCCCGATCAGTTAGTTTGGGAAAGTTTTGAAGCTCTGTGTTTGGCTGTTGCTAAAGCAGGAAACAGATGGCAGGCTAATTCTGGACGGTACTACAGAGTCTCCAGCTCAAATAAAATGTTCTTTTTCAGGATCTCAGTTTTTAATGCCTGCGTAGGGAACTTCATAAAGCCTTGGACCAAGAACTTGCAAATGGCCCGTGACAATGAGATTATAAAAGATGGTTTTTAAAGTATTTGACATTATTATATTGAATTCAAATGCCTCCCGCCTTACTTTCTTTAACTCCAGCAAATCCCTCCCCGGAGGATGCCTATTAACCTGGGCCAACAATCTGCCCCTCCTGGTGGGGCCGCAGACGGGCCTCCTCTATTTGCTCTCCTGATCTCTGTCACTCAAACGGTCACATAATTATTGTGTGTCTTCACAGGTTACATAGTGGATATTAGCTGCATTGTAAGCAGACATTAATTACACGAGAAATCTGACTGAGATAATAGGGCCGCTTTAAAGACTCGTGAGGATCCACCTGCGTGGATGGTTCCAGATAGGACGTGAATAAACTGGGCTGTTTATGTTCCGGGATGTAAATAAAATCGCGGCACGACGATAAGCCATTCATGACATCCCGTCTGGCAGGAGGTGACAGTTTGAAATTGCATTAATCCTTATCTATTCATTATGAAATTTGCGAGTCTGCATGTAGGTGTAGCAATGCCTTATCGCGGCACGGCGCCTCGGCTGAATTTGAATTGATTCCAATCTTTCTGGAATCCATTGCAAATTCCTCTCATGGCCGGCAATGCAGGAGCCAGCGACTCTGCTGCTCACAGGTCAAGTCAGATTCATCTCGAGCGATCTGATCAGCCCGTCCCAGAGCTGCGCTGTGTGTGAGAAATAGCACATTTTAGATTACAGCACTGCCTCTAAAAGCCTTCAGCTGTAGCGCACGTCTTTCAATAGTTTGGAGCAGAGCATTCATTTCATCTCTGAGCGCTTGTTTTAAAGGCTATCCCACAAGGTGCTATCACTAGGAGGTTCAAGGGCAAAATAAATCAGCGATGACACGTCCCATCGTTGTTATGTAGGGCGCAGAGGTCTCCTGTCTGCAGGAAGAGCTCAGGTTGAGAGATCCCCTTTGTGTCTGAAGCTGGATCACATTAACAGCCTGACTCATTACATTAACAGCAGCGCACCGCCGGAACATGAATAACACCATTCCTTCCTCCTGTGAGGGGGTTACAAACCGCCTGACTGCTGTTGACCATAAATTCATAAAAGACAGTGTCTATATATATATATTTAAAAAATGGACATAAATAACATGATTAAAAGCCTTTGTTTAGATTGAAATGAAAGTCAGGAAGTAACAGATAATGCAAAGTGACTGGGTCAGGACCTCCTGGCAGATCAGCTGTCTAAAAGACACGCTGCGTAGGTGCAACATCCTGGATCTGAACCTCCCCCAGGACCCTCGCCACGAGTCCTCTCCTGTTGTTGTCAAATAAAGCAAAAATGACAAAAATATAATCTTCAAAAAAAAAAAAAGAAAACGTCTAGGCTGCAAATGCCTCGCAGCATCGTGCCCTTCATTGTTATGAATTGCAGGAAAGCTTGTGGCAGCTCTACTGGATCAGCAGAATTTGGAAATTCTTCAAAAGCTGAATCTCCTCTAACCTTCCCCACCTACCCCAGCACCAGGGGATCTGTCACAAATCAAGGATGGGAAGGTCAATAAAAGAAAACCATGCCAGACTCTCTGACTGACACATCAAAAGTTCCCTCTGTAGTGCTCAACACTCTGCCTTCCTTCCCTTCCGACCAATTTAGCGGAGTCCGAGGGGAGCCCTCTAATCCATGCCTCTGAAAGTGCGCTTAATCAACCTCTGATTAAGAGGGAGCACGCCAAGGTGTCCAGCAGCATCTTCACTGCTCCCATCCACTCCCGAAGTCAATCAAAACACAAGAAAATAGGATTTAGCTGCCCCGACAGCCTCCCATGACTGATGTTCTCCCTCAAATGTCTCAAGTCTCCTTGGTCTTGTTTTAGGCCATTCATTCATTCATTCATTACACATCTGCCAATAGCAGATACAAAGCAAACATTTAGTTCCTTCTAATTTCTTTTCTCTTCCTCCCCTCGCTCTCTCTCACCCTCTTTTTGTCTTTTTTCGGTTGTTGTTACGAGTGTCCCCCGGGTGTCTGCGGATGAATTAAACATGTTGGTAGGAAGGGCACAGCTTCCCCTTAAAGGACTGAATGCAGAGTGTTGTTTGAGGGGAAAGCAACAGTGGAGGTGACAGGCTTTGCTCAGCACGAGGACGTGGAACCATTAGGGAACTACTTTGACCTCTAACATCTAACCGCCTTCATGCATAGTCATTTTTTCCCTCCCCGAGTGTCTCAGAGTGATCGGGGTATCCCAAACTTTTGACTAAAGGGGAGGCCGTGTTTGTCTTTTGTTTATCTGGCTATGCTCACAAAGGCAATTTGATGCTGGAGGCTGCATTAGCCTCAGACATTCAAGAAGCACGTCTCTGCTCTGCAGCCTTTCTGGTACTGATAAAGAAGGTCTACCATGGCCCCTCTGTATTTTCACAACAATCACATGACTTAAAGGTAAAGAATGAAGTGAAGTCCAAGATGCAGCACTGTTACCCACGACAATAAAACTTAAAAATACTCAAATCAGGACAGCCACCTTCAATATCCCTCCTCCAGGGTGAGGTCAGGGTGGAGAGGTGGAGCATGGGCACCAGAAGAACCAATTACACTTTGGCCGTTTACACTTGTAAGATGAAGCGCTGATCTGTGAGCTCCCCAAAGTGCTTTTCTTAGTACAGAAGATCTCTTTCATTAGCACACGAACTGCATAGAACCGCGTTTTGTTTGTAAGAGGACTCAAATGTTTCACCAGCAGAAACGTCAGTGCAAATATACCAAACAGCAGAGGTTTGATGCACAGCTTTCAATTCAATTCATTTCAATTTTATTTATACAGCACCAAATCACAACAAATAGTCGCCTTAAAGTGCTTTTTATTGTAAGGTAAAGACCCTACAATAATTACAGAGAAAACCCAACAGTCAAAACGAGCCCCTGTGAGCAGCACTTGGCGACAGTGGAAAGGAAAAACTCCCTTTTAACAGGAAGAAACCTCCAGCAGAACCAGGCTCAGGGAGGGGGGGGGTGTCACCTGCCGCGAC
>VOQJ01023663.1:0-13104 GCA_015052665.1 Apistogramma diplotaenia | reverse complement strand
CCCACCAAAACCCGATTTGTTTTTTTTTTTTTTAAAAAAAAAAAAAAACAAAAAAAAAAAAAAAAAAAAAAAGCACAGAAAACCCTCAAACTTTATGAAATACAACATTAAACTGCTGGCAAATCAGTTGAAAGAATGCATAAATTTAACTGCAGAAACTCCTTACTGTTTAATCAAATATAAGGAGAATCTTTCTAATTCTTCAAGTTTTCCAGGAAGACAGAAAAACATCAAAAAGAAAGATCTAAGATAAAGAAAATGCATATACATATATGCATACATACATACATACATACAATATACAACCTGTAATGTTACCTCACTTTGACTCAACCCATCAATCTGCACCAACTCGAGCATAAATGTGCTGGAAAATGTGCGTTTGCGTGTGTGGTGCTCTTTGTGGTCGGTTTCTCCACTTGACTACCACTCTAACCCCACTGACTGTGGGCATCTGAACTGGAGTGAAAGATATATGGAACGACAGAGGCCCGGAGAGAGGGAGCGAGTGAAAGGGAAGGTGGGAAGAAAAAAAAAAAGCTGGATGGAAGAAATGTGTTGCTTGAGTGGAAAGCGAAGGAAGGGAGGAAGAAGTAAGAGAGCTGATCCGTGCCTGGAGGAGGAGGAGAGATGCATCAGTGTGTGAGCTGTAGCAGCATGAAAAAAAGTGTGTTTGTACTCTAACCTGGGGCAGTATCTCCCTGGCCAGGCTGAGTGCCTCTCTGTAGGCAGCATCTCCTGTCTGGTTCTGTTCTACAGCTCTGTTTATGAGCCCCATCTCCAGAGCGGTCTGCCCTCCCACACGCCTCCCTGAGAACAGACAGAGCGACAGTGATACACAAAATCCGTGCTCACTGATAAGCATTCTGTACCAATAAAAACACTTCAGTATGTCTGAATTACTACCTGTGAAAATGAGCTCTTTGGCCAGAGTGACGCCGATCATCCGCGGCAGACGCTGACTGCCCCCTGCAGGACAAACCACTTCAAGGTCAACTGATCACAGCTACTTTGTCTCTTTTCCCCTGCAGTCCAGGGTCATTTCTGTGACCTATGTTCGTCTTACCTGCCCCCGGGAGCAGCCCGCGTGTCGTCTCAATGAGACCCATCTGTGCTGAATTTGCTGAAACACACACACACACACACACACACACACACACACACACACACACACACACACGTGTAGAGGACAGTTGAAGGTCCAAGTGCCATTAAGCTGTGGAGAGCGTAAGGTCTGACTGATGTATCTGTCAGAGCAATTGACACAAGCACCTGCTCACCTAGCTCATCTGTTCTCAGCCAATAACGGAGCTGCTGCACCTAATATAACCAATCACGTGGATATTCATCTACATGAACAGCTGGGCAGATGTGTCTGGCCTCATTAATCCCCGAACTCATCAACAGATCATTAAAGCTATAGATTCAAATCGTCTCAGGAGCATGTTTGCAGCTTGACCATTGTGTATTTCTATAGCACATTTACATCGACTCAATACTTAACAGAGAGTCAAGAAAGCCTTTCATTTTACAGTATTTTCTCTCAGTAAATTATATGTTGATTAATTGTGATAACTGAAATTGTATATATATTTTTCTGCATCAGTTAAGACTCATTTCTTCACAGTTTGATTGTTTAGTAGGTTTTCAATAACGATGACTGATGCTGAACCGCAGCAAGACAATAATCTGTAGCACAGCAGCAAAGAAGAAAAGAGTGGAGGTGCTGCAGCGGCCCGGTCAAATTCCAGACTTCGACCCGACTGAAAAGCTGCGGCGCCACCTTAAGAGAGCTGTGCACAAAGGACTGCCCGCGTAACTGTGGTTCAGCCGACCACGTGTTTGCTCAGCGGACGTGCACCGTTCTCGGATTCTTTTTTCTCTGACACACACACACTTGTGCAGTAGGAGGAGTCGTCCGCTGAGCTCTCGCTCAGTTAGCTGGTGGTGTGTATGCCTGGTGCTGGTTTGATACTGTATAATAGGAGACAGTGATAATATGTGAGCGCTGTGTCAGCCAGCCTCACCTGGCACTGACCCCTGAACTCCACCTCTCCCCCTGTCGCTGAACTAAAACCGCATACCACCGTCACATCCTACAAACCTCAATGAACTGAAGCAATGCTTTAAGAATCTTGCATAACATCAGATTTTTAACCACAAAATTATAGTGGCCCACAGAACTCATTGGCTTATCTATAGAGATGGATAAATGTCACAGGTATGTTGCATGTGGGGTGGAGTGTAATTGTTATTGTGGTATGATTGACAGAGATTTTGTGTGCACATTATTGATTTAGCTGCTGCAATTTTTTCTCATTTTAATACTCATATGTATGCCTTTTTTCTAGTTTTTATTCCTTCCTTACTTATTCATCATCTTTTGACCTCTCAGATTTATCCTGATCCCTCTGGGAGTCCTGACAGTCTACACTGCTGCAATGAGGGAGCTGTCAATCAAGAGATATGGCCCTAAGTTGTAACTGCTATCCTCCTCCTCTGATCTGATATGACTGGATTGGTGACAGCTGTAAAGAGAACATGACATCCCCTTTCCAACCTGATTAATATCACCTGAAGGAAGAAAGCATATTCTGCTCAAGCGTGAAGGATCCAATTCAGAGTCGACAGGTGAGGGTTCAGAGGTCACTCACCAGCAGTGCGGACGTCACAGGCCAAGGCTAACTCCAGTCCACCTCCCAGCGCAACGCCATCCATCGCTGCGATGGTCGGCGTGGGCAACAATGCTGTCAAGTCATCGAAGCAAAGCGAGGAAAGCTGATAAATGCATGCACACATTTTGGGTGAAGAGAAAAAGGAGTGACCAATGAAAGTTTACCTATTTGAGTCATCAGGGAGCGCAGGCCGTGAACAAACAGATCAGACTCGGAGTTGCTCATCAGAGCTCTCTCTTTGAGATCAGCACCTACACGCACATCAGAGCGCACGTGGTCACACTTTGATCCCAAGCCGGGTTTTCACATGAACCCGAGATCACTCACCCGCACAGAAAACGCCTGGTACTAAACTTCTGAAGATAACCACACGTACTGCTGAGTCATTGGACAGAGTGGACACCACAGCCCTCATCTGCGCGCGCACACACACACACACACGTCATCATGTGCTGGTGGGGTAGGGTATGTGTTAAATGTGTGTGATAGAAAGATGTAGAGGTCAGCTCACCTGTGACACAAACACAGTGCCAAGAGCATTTCTTGCTTTGTGTCGGCACATCAACACCTCCACTATCCCTGAGAAAAAGAAGGCAACAGGAGGAAGAGAAGGAGTCTTCCTCAGTTTTTATAAAAATGACATTTACGATTTAATAAAAATGGGTGCACATTAGCCATTTGTTGCCCCTGTGACATCAAACATATCAAACCATGGATCAGGCTTTCAACATTTACGTTGTTGGTATGGAAGACAGATGGGGAAAAAAATGACAATCACAACATCTAGTTGGCCTAACATGTCAAACAAATCCTGAAAGATAGAAATATTTCATGAAGAAAACCAAGTGAAACAAACACTCATATAAAAGTGTGAAAACACGTACAAGCGTATTAGAAATGCAAGCAAAAACTGCACGACGTGCATTCATGAAACAATGTCAAAAACACACACAAAAAGCATGTAAGCGCAGACACGTGACATTTACGGGAGATTCAGTGAGACTTCGCGGTTGCGTAGCAGCTGCGTGGCAAACAAACAGGTGTGTGCATCTGCAAGCCGTTGTGTTATCATTAGAAACGTAAACAATGCTGAGTTACACAAAAAGCGTCCCTACCATCATCTTTCCCCTCTAACCGCTTTACATCCACCTCTACGGGAGCTGCCGCCTCTGTGTGCTGCCTGCGGCTTTGAGCGCGACTCCATCCCGTTAGAGGCCGCCCGCCACCGGCCAGGAGTCGCGCTCCTTCCCGGGGAATCATGTGGGAATTTCGGCTCTGCGTTTCCCGATTAACCACAGCCCTGTAGCGCCACAATGAGCACCTCGGCCCTGCCAGTCTGCAAAGAGTCGTTGTCATGCTTGCCTTCACTTTGCTGCCAGACAGGAAGGAAGAGGGTGCAAAAGTTGCAGGAAAGGTGCAGGAAGTTTGACGCTGGTTTCTTCCTGTAAGAGGAGGGACTTGGTTGCGAATGATCCTGCTTTCAAATCAGCATTGGTCGAAGTGCCAGACTGGCGCAATCAAGGTAATACCCACCAGAGTCGACGTGTAATGAATGACACTGGTGTTAATAATTTAACCCTGAAATAATGAAGTTAGTCGTCTGTATAATATTGTGGAATGTTTGTGCTTCCTTATTACAGCCATTATTTCCCTCTGGAAGAGTAAAAGTGAAATGCTGGTTGTGAGACGGTGTTTTTACTTCTTCATCTCCCTGACACACACACACAGTCCTAACACTGCCTAAAAATGAAACCTATTCTCACATTAAAATATTACTATTATTAATACAGCGTGGCTGTAGAAACATTTAGGTCCCCACCATAATAATAACAAACACGTGTCCGTGGACTGTCCACGTCTTTGGGCAGACGACACAGTTTGCTGAGGTAACGTTTTCCGTCAGACTCCTCATGGCTAGTTTGACCATGCATTATTGAGCAGGTCTTTACAGCTTATGAAATCCTACAGGCAGACAGTGGCTCTGATGGCACAACAGTCTGAGATTAGAGTCGGGTCTGCGTTTCTATTTTAACTTTCAAGTACATCTGATTACATTCGAATCAGTCAGATTGCATCCAGTCTGCCACAGCACTTCTCAGAGTCCACTTTAATGCTGCCTGTCTTTGTTTACTCCTCCTAATTAGCATGGATGGCAGTGACTCTGGGCAATGAATCATATTAATCTGTAACTGAAATGTAAATTAATCAGAGGTGCAGTGTGTGGCTGGCTGCGTGTTCGTGTGCAGCGGGGTGTCGGGTCAGGAGGGTGTGCAGGTTGAAGTGGGCAAAGTGAGATTGAAACGATGGCCCATAATTACACAGACGCACATTTTTACTCACATAAATTTCACAGCTGATCAGAGGCAAACTGAATAAATGAAAGGATCAAAGAGGAGAAAAAGAATGGGAGTTACAGTAAAATGAGACGCGTTTTAAATATAAATGTCCAGTTGCTAACAAGGCTTCATTCGAGAGGCAAAGCGAGCGAGATTAGTCTGTAGGTTCTGTTGCAGTGAGGTGGAAAGTTACCTGAGGGATTTGGAGGAGAACAGGTTGTCCAGATTTGATGTCTGGCAGGTTTGCCTTCCTCTTCTCGTGTGTGCCTTGAGACGGAAAACTGATAGAAGATGACACTCACAGTTTGAGTGTGAGGGTGTGTGAGTGACAGAAACTGAGCCTGATGGACTCTGACTGATGCAGACAAGACAGTCTGTTCTCAGAAAAGATGTGCTGCTTGGACATTGCACCAAGACTCTAGGATAAATGCAGGCCAGGATTATTTTAACACTATTGTTTTTAAAAAAGGATAATGCAGAAGTAAGGATTTGTTCTGTGTTTTGGTGACTTTGATGGATATTTCCAAGACGTACATTTTCAGGCTTTAAGCAGACAGATCCACACCGTCCACTTTATAAGAAACACCACTTTACTTGATGTCAACCTCGCACACTGATTCCCCTCCACTCCTGCAGGGGTCAGCCTTGTATCAGAGGGCAGATTAGAGGATTGTGATCTCTGTCCTGTTGCTCTTCTTCTCCATTCATGTCATTTCACTAAGGATGTAAGTTTGCCCTCTCAGACATCCCTCCAACACTAGCTTCATCGAAGCCCAGGGCTGAGTTTGTGCACTTGGACCTGGTGATGGGTGATGAGGTTGGGCATGAGTAAGAGGGAATGAGTGGCATTCAGTTACCAGAGATGTCTGGGAAGAGTAAGAAGAGTAAATAAGTAAGTAAGTAAGCACAGTGATCTGCTCAGGGCGTATACAGTTTGTTTGAGCTTTACATTTGATCCTGAAGTTATGCAAGGTCCTAATTTACTTACATAACTACACAAGAAAACAACTGTGCAACACTGCTCCGTTTGCTCCCAAGTGTCTGTCCTAGTGTGTGTGCATGGATGTGTGCAATAAAAGGAAGAGTGATGAGATAAAGGAAATGGGAGTAGATGTGTTTTTAGGTGAGCCTGATTGGTGTGTTAGGTGATTCGTGAGGAGGAAGAGAAGGATGTTACACGAGCACATCGATGCCTTTAAAGAGCAGCGTGGAGCGGATAAATATGCCCCGACGTTGCTACGGAGTGATAAAATATTTGCTTTCCAACAGAATTCCATCAAAATGTCATTCAGCGATATTCATCTAATGCAAATCAGGAGTGTAAAAGAAGTCAAGTTCATGACAGCCCACTTGCTGAGATATTTCCATCTGTGTCTGCGAGCTGCACTGGCTACATGTTACTTTATTAAAATGAATATGGACGGTAATCTATTTTTAGTCAGTCCCACATATTTCATCCTGATGCCTTATACACGAGCATGAATCTGAAAACAGTCTCACTGAAATGCACAATATGTTGCTTAAAGACTATGTTCAGTAGGAATCGTGTGACTTGGGTTGAACGCCATGGACGAAGTTTAAAAACAGGAATATTAAGACACTGCTGAGTTTTGATCTTTTCACTGGATTTGTTATTATTCCTTAAATATATATGGGAAGGATGGTAGATGTGGCCTGGGAAGTTGACGGTTCTGCACAATGTGTGATGACCCTGGAATCTGGAATCTGCTGGAGCTGCTCTTCCAGGTTGGAGGCTACAGCTCATAATGCTCCTATTATGATTTTGAACTTTACCTTTAACATGTGCTCCAGTTGTTCCTTCAGCCGCTGGTACTTCGGAACATGAGTGAAAGACATACAGCTAATGCCACATCAGCTCAGACGTTGCCCAGCAACAAGGATAAATCAGATAAATGGGCCTGTACTTATATAGCACTTTCCTACTGTAGCTGATCACTCAACACACTTTTTAGAACAAGCCTCGTCTAACATTTGCACACACACACACACACACACATACTCTAATGGATGCATCAGGATCAACTCACAGTTCAGTATCTCAGTAGAGGTAAGTCAGCATAGGTGCAAGTAACCCATCCATCCATCCATCCATCCATCCATCTGGAGCCTATCCCAGCTGTCATTAGGTGAGAGGCAGGGTACGCCCTGTACAGGTCGCCAGCCTAAGCCATGCAGTTACTGGGGTTAGGATAATTGGTAATTCTGTTGCCCACAGGTGTGAATATGAGTGTGAATGGTTGTCGCTAAGCCTTCTGACTCCTCTAAATACTCATTTTTTATTTTTTTTTCTACTCTTGGCTCTTTATAATGTCACTGGGAGCCAATACTCATAATCTGACCATCTCAGGCATACTGCTTTGGCTGTGAGCACACAACCCTCACATGTCTGCTATCCAAGCCTGTTTATGAGAGACAGCCAGTAAAACTTGTTGTAAAGGGAGGGGGAAGGAGACTAAAATTGATTTTTTTTTTTTTCAGGAGCTGCACCAGAGCAGATCGAAATATAAATGAGGATCCCTTTGAACTGTAAAACACTCAAATATGTTAATGTAATATAGAATTATGTTAACTAAGTAAATGCTCCCTGAACACCACTGCATATGAACATATGATTTTGACCTTTTTTTCCAGATTGGTCCTTTTTTATGACCATGCTGAGCCATTATAGGCTGTAAATAAAATGTAATGTCCACATGTTCTGTCGCTTTATACTTAATCTTCTCCAGCCATAGCAACCAGTACAGAGGCAGTCAGTGTGTGACTGATGGATGCCTGTACTCTTGGCTCAGTTACATTAAAGTGATGGACTTGGACATAACCTGAAAATAAAGAGCCTCAGCCTTACAGCCTGAGAGATGGGGCAAGAAGAGTTACAACCATACTGAGCCACAAAAAGAGAAAGGGAGAGTGGATTTATAACAATACGCTGAAGGAAAGTCCCGGGAAAGAGCTCGGCATGAACTGACTATATTCTGCTGTTACCAAAAAAAGAAAAACATTTCTCTTGTCATTATTTAGTCAAGCAATTTCTCCAAAGAAAAACAAAAAGACGTGAAGTGTTGGATCTGAAGCAAAGGTGAGTGACACCTCTAATGGTGGAGGCGGTGCTCTCCTCAGGTTGGGGGATCAGACGGTCTGTCTGGCATTTGACAGCTGACACTGAACACACCCTTATTAAAAAATAAAGATTCCCTCACACACTCCGTGCAGACACGCTGTCACAAAGGCGGGGAACATCCACGCAGACAAGCATGACACAAACCACACGACCATACAAGGCAAGACATCAAATGTCATGTGGCCCAGACGCCACAATCTCTCCACTCGTGCGCACATGCGAGAACATGGATGTACACAAGGCCCTCTGGAAGCCGACACCATTTTAGGCAGTCGGGGGAGGAAAGTCACATTAATGATTCTGATTGCCAGGCTTTACCGGGGTAGTTATCTGCGAACACGATCCAGCAGGGCCATTTAGACAGAAAACCCGTGACAGAGGGAGCAGACGGGCCGAGAGAAACCGACACTGATCAAATAGGCTCATTTTTCTGCGGGCTGCTCTCGACTCGGTGGAGCTTTACTTCAATAATGATACATCAGACTGGAGACAGATAACCACGCTGGACCACAACAGCTCTGAAATGAAAGGATGTAGGTGTCAGAGCTGTACTATTTTACAGCTTGTTATCTGTGTGAACTCTCATTGTGAAGCAGAGCCCGCTCTTTCTCCTATTGCCACAAGTTATTGACTGATTTTTGCTTTCTTAGGAAAAAATCATCTTATATGGCTTTTTTTTTCTTTTCATTTTCTGTCTGTGCAATTATCCAACAACCTTTTGATCATTTATTCACCTTCAACCACTCGGAGCAGTCCTGACTCCAGGTTGGAAACCACAATATAAAGAGAATTAATGGGCATTTGTAAATATGCTTTCAAGATTAGATTTTATATTTCAAGCTTTTCTTCCACGAGAATGAAACAAAGATTATTTGTCTTGAGTAGTGCTTTCATCAGAGTGACAACCCTAGTTTCCAATATGATGTTGTTGTTTTAAACAAAAGCAAGATTAAAGTTCTTTATTGATTTTAATAAAAGTGAAACCATAGATTTTCTAAATATTAAAACTTACACTCTCTCAGCCTCTGCTTTCATGGGCGTGACTGTGAGACAGGCCAGAATGAACGAGGTCTATCCCGAGAAGTTCACAGCAGGACAAATTAATTCTAATTAAGGTTTCTGATGGGGACACTTTATGCTCCTCACTGCATGATTTCACATATGAAGTGCCAGAGAATTTCAAGCAGCAAATTTAAACTAGAAGCAGGTGTAAATAAGATGTAAATTATTTTAAACATTCAGTCCAATTCATTGAGGACTATCTAGCAAAGCGGAACCAGGTGAACTGCAGCCACATAACTGATGAAGCCCACAGATCTGCTCTGGTGCTACTCAAAGACAAATGACCTCTATATGACCCCTCAGTAAAAGAGGCTTAAATGCATATTTGACCTCATTAGTCTGACTTAAATAGTTTTTTCATTCATTTATTCACACTTCTGACATCTGTTAGGACTTCCCACAACTTTGCATTACACCTTATTTCATATTACACTTCTCATCTCCCGTTTAAACGTTAACTTTAGAATGACACTAATCGGAGGTGGCAGTCAACATCCTGTCAACTTCCTTCCAAGACAAAAAAACGTGACACGTGGACGTGGATAAGTGAGTGTGTGACTTCACTGCCTTACCAAATTAAAATCTGACTATGCCGAGAAAAAAAAATTAATAACTAAGCACACACAATCCAATTTGAATGCATTATGTTGTCAACAAGCCGCTGGGGGAGAAATTAGCCAGTGGACCACATGAGATAAGGCCTGTTAAATTTGCGGATGGCTACGAGGCTGCTGCTGCTTTCAGACAAGATTATGATTGAGTGTTTTTTTTGTTTTGTTGTGTTTTAAATGCGCGCACACACAAACACGCACGGACAAGAACACCTTTTTCTTTGGGTTTCTCTGACGGTTTGTTCTCTGGACGTCTGGTTTTCTAAACAGGGCAACACCTGCTGACGTCATCATTACAAATTACCCATAGCCAACACACACACACACACACACCACAAACGGGAGTTTTGTGTGTGCAGAGCTGCAGTATACGAGTGGATGGAGAGTCGGAAAGGGAGGGCGCGCAGAGCGAGGGAGCATCACTACAGCGCAGCAGTGAGCCACAGTCACACAGAGCTGTGCCAGCGCAGTGGAAGGACGCGCTTTCCATTGCACTACTGAGGGGACAAAACACGACTTGTCGGACAGGGGCGCACATCACTCAGACAAACAGTCAAGGACACGTGTGAGCGGAGTGCGTCTCCGCTGAGAAGATTTCGGGGGCTCTGCGTCCAGGATTCGGGAATTTGTGCGTAAGTCTTGGTATTTGTTTGGAAGTTAAAAGAGCAATGCCCTCAGCTGAAGTCGATTAATACACAAAGATGAGATCAAGAGGGGGTGCTCGACAACATTCAGTGGTTCTGTGGTCTCCTCAGGTGGGACAAAGTCCGAGAAGCTGCACAAGTCTTACCCACAGAGCGATAAGCGGTCACCTTCTGAAATGATGTCTGGTGGCGACGTGCGTGGTGCGCCAGCGTGCGTGTGAGTGACTGACTGATAGCCTTTCTGAGAAGAAGAAGAAAAAGAGCCTGGATATAAACAGCAGCCAGGATTACAGGCAGCGACAGTCAGACAATCGGGACAGCCATATAGCCCCTCTCCCAGCTACTCACACCCATGCAGGATGCCCGGAGAGCACCGGAGAGTCCTGGTCCAGCTCAGCCCGAGTTCATGACGCTCTGGGCGGCCTCGTCATGCGTCTCTTGCCCGAGCCCAGTGCCCAGTCCCTCCGACTCCTCTTCCTCTTTATCTTCGTGATGGGGGTGGCCCCTTCACCGGCTCTCACTGCCGGTTGCCCTGACAGATGCGTGTGCGACGATCAGCTGGTGGTCCAGTGCGCTGGCCAGGATCTTACCCAGTTCCCAAATGACCTGCCCCTCGCCACCCGGCAGCTCATCATCTCGAACAACCGCATCGGGGACCTGCCGGCGCTGCAGCTCAACTACCTTTCCGATCTGGTCTATCTGGATTGTAGCAACAACTCACTGACAGAAATCTCCGAGTCCACCTTCGGAAACTTGAGGAAACTCGCTTATCTGGACTTGTCATTCAACAACCTGCTGCAGATCGAGGACCGGACTTTCGGGCCCCTTGCGTCTCTGGTGATGCTCCGGCTGACGGATAACCCGAGTTTGGGGGAGATCCACCCGGATGCCTTCGCAGAGAACATGGCCCTGCAGGTGCTCGATGTGAGCCGGAACAACCTGACGGTCCTCAACATTAGCAGCCTGATCGCCCTGCCCGCTCTGAGGTCTCTGGGGCTCAGCGGCAACCCCTGGAAGTGCGACTGTGACACAGAGGACCTCTGCCTTTGGGTGCAAATAGAAGGATACAAGTTCCAAGGTGAGGATGGTTGTCTGTGTGCACACACGGGAATTTAGGGTCATTTTAAACAGTGAAACAGAAAAAATGAGATTTTACTTTCAGATTATGTTTAAACACTTAAAGCACTGACAGCAAAGAATGATGTGGATGCTAAAGTTTGGTCCATATAGGCAGGTGTCAATAGTGTTTTCTTTTTTCAGTGGGCAACACACACACACACACACACACACACACACACACACACACACACACAGGAGAGGGAAGCTCCAGAGCTAATAGTTTGACCTCAGAGTCAGAGCAATCTGAAAATTTTGTTCCCCTGCTGATCTCTGCAACACAGTCCCTTCAAACTGCCCTTCACATCTCAATAACACCTCAGGCTTACTCAAACAAATAAGCAGCCCTGTGTTAGAGCTACCTGCAAAGCAAAAGACTCTCAGCTGTAAAATTCATTAAAGAGAGACGTATAATGGCTCAAGAAACCACCAAGATTGGGATTTCTGACCTTCTCGAAAAGGACAGGCTGAGGTGATCTTTGCTCGTAAAGGTTAATTGAGCCTAACTGCAGGTGAACTCGGTTATCTCTCGTGACAGTGTGACAACTGTTATCTTACAGCTGGTGTTCATCCCATCAATGTCACCGCATTGTTTATCTGGAGGCAGAGATAATGCTAAGAGGATGATTGTGTCCTTTTGTACCTGTTTTTTTCCCCCGTGCCTGCACACACACACACACACACACACACACACACACACACACGATAACTGGTGCTCACGTTACTGTATCTCTTGGCCCTTTGGTCCAGATGGTTAATGATGGTGCTCTAAAAACTGGCCCCCTATGCTCCTGCTAAGGACATCATGTACATGTGTGAAGTGTGTGTATCTGTCTGTGAGCGATAAAGAGTGACTCACCCCACTTAGTGTGGAAGCTAGAGGTTTAGGAAGATCCTGGGGCCAGGGCCCATGGGAACCTTGAGTATTATGGGACAAGGAGCTCGAGGACAGCAAGTAGCCAAAGTTATTATCCATAAGAAAATCAGAACGAATTTTCTGGCATTTGAGCTACTCTTCACTACAACACTTACACATGTAACAGATAATAATTAGTAAATGACAGTTAATGTCTTCGCATTACTCTGTGAAAGTCAGACATGTGATCAGTGGACTTTGGACTTCATTCATTGAGGAACACCCTCCATGTCTCAGGCTGACAAATCAAGTATGAACTCATAAACAAACACATAACCAGCTCAACGAAGTGAACGGGGTCAAATGAGCATGTGTGTGTGTTAGCACATGTACTTGTGTTTCTGTGGCCGTGAATGCCTTCTGATCTGACTGCAGGGCTGTGAGTCTAAAGTACAGAGACTCCAGCTGTCGCTACCTCTCAGTGTGAATATGAATCAGGTGCATGCAAGTGTGCGTGCTTGTGAGAGTTCATCTTCACACACACACACACACACACACGCACACACACACACACACACACACGATAACTAATTCAGGACTGTTTCATATTGTTGCTGTTGATGTTCAAGTACCTGGATTATCAGCAGCATTTAGTTTGGTTTGAT
>VOQJ01023653.1:0-12424 GCA_015052665.1 Apistogramma diplotaenia | reverse complement strand
TATATATATATATATATATATATAGCTCTATAGCTTTATATATGTGGGGTGTGTGTCTGTGAATACTTGGTTCCAGATACTCGATGGTTCGGAGGAAACGTAGCTGCTCCCTTTCTTCACTGTCGCTGACTGGACAGAACGGCGTTGCCGCTCGGACTCCCGAGCAGGACACACTTGTGTGACACATGCCCAACCATATCTATATTTATATATTTTTTTTGGTCTTAAATTCCATTCAAGGTGGCATTAAAAAAGTCTTAAAAGGTCTTAAATTTAACTTGCTAAAACCTGCAGATACCCTGTAAAAAAAGATTTTCGGATGTCTTATCCTATTTATCACTGTAGATTGTTTTTCAGGCACACGCCTTCTTTCATGCTCCACCTGTCCCACGTCTTCATGTTGCCTGAGAGACACACTCCACCTGATGCTGAGATTTGTTTGCAGCTAATAACTCTATGGGAATCAGCTTGCCTGCGAAACTGTTATCGTTGGCATTTTTCAGTGATTCAACTAAAGAAAAGATGCTTTTGTTATAGGATGCTAATAACAAAGTGCCCAAAGATAAATTTAAAGTGGTTCTTTCTTAAGCTCTCTGTTGTGTAGATTTATACAGTCGGCACCTTTTTAAAGCTTGAACTACTTGTAGGACTGAAAATGGTTAGTAACAAGGACTGAAAATGAGTGATAAAGCGTCCAATGTCCAAATGTGAACCTTGAGTGACCTTCAGAAAGGCTGGAGAACTGATGATCAAGACCGCTTTAAAGCATCACTAGAAAGTCTGGCTGCTTGGAAGCAAAATATAAAGAACGAGGAGTGAGTGGCACAAGACTTTTTTACACAGTACTGTAGTTACCGCTGGATAATGTTGCCATATGAGCCCAAGTGTGTTAATATAGGGTATGTGTTTAGATAAGATTTATCAACAAGACTATTTGAAGTCATGGACTGAATTATTAGTTCAATTCAAAGCAATAATTTCATGCTCAAGTACAGCAACACACTAAAGGCATTTCTCTGAATACACTTAATAAAGCTATTCAGAGACCTTATCATCTTTGGTAAGTTTCTTCAAGGTGTCAACTTCTTTATGTCTGCGGTGTAAGTTTTAAACAGTAATTGTAATATCAGTTTTTCAAAGACGCTACATTGAGTCCTTTTCGCCTTGGTGCAGTGAGCAGAAAAATGAAAATACTGATCAAGGCACATGAAATGAAATGATTTCGTTTCATAATTGCTCTGGCATTTCCATCTTTAATCTTTGATGGATTTGGAGATGTCATTTTGGAAGCGCTAAGAGACAGTGGTTAAAAAAAAAAAATGGGCTGAAAGCCGATAACCTCCAACAAGCAGGACATTAAATGACGCTCTCTAAAACTGCCGGGCTCATTTGGCACTCGTTTATTCCAGCCCTAATTCCCTACACTTTGCCTATAAGCAGCGCCGCACTATGCAGTCAGCACACTTGCACACTCTGCAGTGATCTGTAGTTCTTTGTTGAACTTGTGAGTCTTGCTGTGTGCTCCTTCCCATGACACGGCCCTCCAGGGCTATTTAAAAGGAGCACCTGTCCACGGATCATGTTAGAGGATGATTGTTGAGACACTAAAACAAGAGGAGTGCCCTTTGTGTAACCTTTTCCCGTCCCCGATGTTCAGTCTTAGCTTATGACAGCACTGTCAGGAGTCCCCCATTTGTTAAAGTGTTATTCGTGTCTTTGTATCTTCCCAATAGCCTGCTAGGCCATCAAGGTTTTTCTTTCCAACTTTAATTTTTTTTATCTTACTCTTTTCCTCACAGCCCCCCCTCTTTTCCTCACAGCCCCCCCCCCTTTTTTGCACTTCTATGCCTGATTATTTTTCCCCTCTCATTTTGTGAATTGCTCCTACTTTGCTGCTTAACTGGATTTCTGCTTTATCATGTCATAGTGTAAGTGGCTGGTAGTTTTAGTACACTTAGCCACAGTGAAAAGACCATTTGTGAATGCCTGCTCTTGCTTGCATCTTGTTAAATTCACTTGCATCATCTCTCATTTATTTATAACATTACATTTTGGTGTGCATGCTTCCAGCGCAGAAGCACAACCAGTGGCACAAATGACGCAAAGTTGAGTACACCTGTTATTTCCAGATGTCATACAGATGTTACATGACTAAGCTGTAAAACAAGAACTTTCTCTTTGCTGCCTGCATCGTGGAAAAGAAATTGCTAGAGGAGGTAAAAAAAAAAAATTGACCGTGAGACTTCACAAGCATGAAAAATCAAGAGTTGTAGAACAAGCTGCAGTCAGAGCCTCGGTGGCCATACTAAATTGACACCAAGGACATCCTAAAAAACATACGAGCAAGTGCCTCACACTCGGCGTAGGGGCATTCTGGGGAAAGTGAAATTACTTTGTCAGTTCACACAGTGTGAAGGACATTGCATATATGGACAGGACAAAAAACAATCTGCGAGCTCGAGCTTCAGCAAGATTTAACTTTGCTAAAGATCACGAACAGCAGGCTGATTAGTATTGGGAACACATCCTTTGGCCAGATGAAACCGAGATAAATTAGCACGACGCTGTGGCCTGCGTGCTTTCACCTGGCCAGGCCCGGCACAATGAAATGCATAATCTTGACAATGAATCACAGAGATCAGTGTGTGATGATAACTAGCTGAGTGCAAAAGCTGCGGGGACGTGGCATTCATCAGCCTCGTCCCCTAATAAAAGGAGCTCCCACGCAGGATAAATTCATCAGAGACTGCGTTTCCTCCCGCTTCATGTTTGGCTCTGAGTATCAAAATGTAAACAACAAACTTTCAGTTTTGTAAGCGCTGATATATCCCATTGTTAGACCTGCACAGGTGCTTATCCACTCCTCTTGTATAGTGTAAGTATAGAAGTGTGACCTCTGGCCCTCGACACTTCGTTCTCCAACCTTTGAAGCCTCCCTGCTGTTACCTGCGAGTCTACCAGTGGGCCAAAACATAGGGTTTACTGTTTGTTATATAGTGTAGTACACAAGGCCATGATCCCAGTATTAATGTTACCATTCACAGTGGTGTACGGTGCAGGTATCATTTTTCACACGGAGAATTTCTGCTTCTGATGAGTTATAATGCCATCGCAGATCTAAGGAATAGGTTGTGCATATCATTGGTTTAATGTTGACCGATATTGCACTGCTCTAAACCGATCCAAGTCCGAGGCACGGACCACCCACGGAAGCCGAACACATTGTGAGGATGTATTCCCTTTGACCGGAAAGCCTCCCATGTTGAATAAATCATGACAAAGTGTACCGGCTTCACAGTAGTTTTTTTTTTTTGTGTGTGTCTTTCATCCTGCGAACCTCCGAATATGCCCTTGAGAACTACAGAAAATACAAAAGAGAAAAAAAAGAAAGAAAGCATGGACACGGCACCACAGGAGGCAGTGTGAAATCATTGTTTCCATGGTAATGGCAGGCAACAGTAAGCCCTCTATCAATTCTAAGGTATTGACTCTCATTCACTGGTGATATTTAACCTTCACAGATGAATAGGCAGTCATGCGTGCGAAGGAATTGATAACACCGCCACTTTCAATGTATCAAGATTGATGTCTTTATCATTTGGAGAGCGCCCTAACTACAGCTTGTTTGCAAATTACTCTCCTTGGCCTCATCTATCAGCCTATTGAAGTTGGGCATTGGCTTATCATTCAGCATGGGAAATGCAACCAGCATTGTCTACCTTTGGTTTGAGAATTTGCTTAAAAGTGTTTGTTGAACTGAGTTTATAATCGAATGCAACAATATTGAGTGTATAACCCTTACACATGAGGGCACGTGCTCTCTCTGACAACAGCTGTTAAAGTCATAAATCCAGTTTAGTGCTGATCAGGGCTTAAACCCCACCAGACCATCCACAGCCAGCGGTGAACAAAGCATGCTGGCACCTCCTTTCTCTCCTGAACCACTGCAGATTTGTCACTTTGACTCCCAACGTGCGCAGATTCGTTTTGGTATAAAATGACCTGTCCGCAGCCTCCTCCTCAGCAGAAACCGAGAGATGTTCGAAAACAAAAGCAGAAAGGTCATTGACTTGTGAGGCGAGGCAAATGGAGGGTGAGGAAGTCCTTTTGTTGCAGCTAAACAGCACAAAAGGGATTTTAGATGAAATTCTGTCACCGCTTGCAGCTCTGTCTTTCTCCAGGGGATTTTTCTTGTGGTTAGTAGGCGAATGTTTCTAACCTGGGACTGTCAGCTGTTATCTAATACTCTTGTTCAGCTCAGTTTAAACTGATGTGATCATAATCGTGCAGCACTGCAAACAATGAATGAATCATGCGCAGAATTGAAAAGCATTCCCAAAATGTGTACTGTGAGACAGGTACACAAGATTATGCAATTGTCCACCTGCCATTACAAACATATCATGTTATAATGTGCATACAGTATACTATATCATATCACTTCCCTTTGCACTCAAGGTTTAAGAAAGTTTTCTGTCTTTAGCCTTTATTTCATTATATTCTGCCTCCAACGTTTTAAGTAAGTAAGTAAAACTTTATTTATATACAGTAGCACCTCTCAAGACAGCTGTCACGAGGTGCTTCACATCAACAAAATAAAACACAACAATAAAACAGGTGGTCTTGAGCAAAACGCTGGACATTGGCTGCCTTTTCACTCATTTTCCGTCAAGTCCATGTACCTGACCATCGGTGTACCAGAATCAATTTTAAATTGTATCTTTAGGCGCTTTGTTACTAGAAGCATGTAAAAAAAAAACAGAAAACATAATTTGTTCCTATTTAGTCTAAAATACAAAAAAAATGCCAAAGCTAACAGTTTGACAGGCAAACAATAGTAGTTTTGCATCAACAAGGTGATTCCCAAAGAGATACTAGCTGAAAAATAAGCATATCTTGACACGGTGTGCAGTGTCCTTGAAATCTTCGAAATCTTTGAGGAAATTAGAGAAGTGGAAGACAAAAGAAGTGTCAGGCCTAAAAAAACTATCTACAGCAGATGAACAGTATCTGAAAGTTACGGCCTGAAGAAACAGGAAAAAAATCCAGCAAAGGTCTGACGCAGGACCTGAGAGATGCAACTATTCAGTTGATCTATGTATTGTTTGCTGACCCTTATCAGAAGTGCTGACAGTGGAAGGGCGGCTGTCAAGAAGCCATTCTTAAGAAAGGGAAACAGGGAGGAAAGGCTGAGGTATGACGCATTACACAGAAACTAGACTGAAAATCAGTGGCAACAGGTCTGATGGAGTGATGGATCCAGATTTGACTTTACTCTGTCATGGTTTGGGGGCTGCATTTCAGTCAGCGGTGTTGGGGATCTCGGCAAAAATGATGGAATTATGAACGCAGAAAAGTACTCTCAGACTTTGATCCTCCATGGAAACTGTTTGATACACAGCGACTTCATTTTCCAGCATCACAATGATCCCAAACACAGTGACAGTGCAATAAAAGCACACCTGGATAGAGAAACACACTATCAGTCATGGACTGGCCTCCCCAGGTCCCCGGACCTCTATATTACTGAAGCAGTGTGGCATCATGTTGACAGAGAACAGAACAAAAGGCAGAAAGATCCAAAGAAGCCTGGAGAACTGTTCCTGAAGACTGCTTAAAGACATTAGAAGAAAGCTGCCTCAGAGTTCAGGCTGTGCTGAAGAATAAAGGGAGTCACACTAAATATTGACTTTCAAGCTTGTTAGAATTGTACAAACCCTACTTTTGCTTTATGTGCTGCATTTCCATATATGTTTGCACACATTTCAATAAATTGCTGCACATATTTCCCCATTATCCCAGCAAAATATTCAAAAAAAAGAGACGTGGCTCAAGATTTTTGCCCAGCTGTCTTGCAGTGCCCAGAATGTTGTGATATCATGGCATGAGTGACTCTGTATTTCCCCCCTTTAACGGCATTCAGTGGCAAAACGGGTGACTGTAGGATCTGACATGTTTAAGGGTGGAAGATTCTTCCCAAAGATTGCCTTTCTTTGTGCACACTAGATAAAAGTCATCTTTGAGGAACAGCACGATGTAACCAGTGGCAAGATTAATATGAACACAGCACGGTCTCTTATCTCTGCAGTGCTCGAGTATGCCAGCTCATTCAACAGATTTGATTACTCCTTAGTTTACATTTCCCTCACCCCTTCTTGCTTACCTAGCCATCAAGCTGGAGAAGCGATGGCGTTCAGAATGCCAAACAGACTGAAGCTGTTTCCAGGTAATGAACAAGAGATGCAGACTTAGGTATTACACAATCACATAATGTTCCAATTTCAGTCTTTTTTGATGGGGAAAATGGACGAAGGCCAAAATAATTAGACCCATGCCGACTGTATGCCCGGGTATAAACTCATTGTACACACAGTGGAGTGTAAACCTCTTATTTTTGGTTTTGTTTGTTTCTCAGTTCCTGTGGCTTTTCGAAAGGGATGCATGTTTGTTCAGAGATAAACCAAGGTTGCTGTGCCGTTCCTCCCCCTTATCTCTGATTCATAAGCCAGATGGGTCCTCGTCTTCCTCGACGTTCTCCTTCTGCTTGTTTTTTTTTCGCCTTGCAATTTGAGTTCTCCTCCTTTTTTCTTTCTGCTATGCACTCTTCTGCAATTTTGAATTTAGCTTTCCATCCTCCACACGATTCTCCTCCTCTGCCTTTCTATTTGTTTTTCTCACAGTTTCTTTAATCTCACTTCAGATCTTCTCCTCCCTGTTTTACCTCAACTTTCCTCCTCATTTTACTGCTGCTTCTGTACCCTGTGATCGAGAGAGCTACGCACTATCAAACCCACAGAATACTGATTAAGGGAGTTTTAGGACGATGAATAAAATAGAAGATTAAAAAAAAAAAACCTGTTTACTGATACCTGGACACAGACCCCTTTAAACGAATATAGCATATAACACAAGTGAGGAAGAATGGGCATAATCCACAGAGAGATAAGGGACACATGCAGGTACATAGCACATTTACCCAAAGCTCACACATCAAGCTGTTTGTACACAAGGACAGATAACCGGTGTAACTGGTGGGGGTGGCGTTGGTAAATTGCATTTCAGTCCAGGGGTCTCAATTGCACTTTATCAAGGATCACTCTACTAATTAGCATAGTGTTAGCTCTTTAAATAAGCGGGGCTAAAGCAGCTTGGGGTTGTTGTGTGTGTCTGTGTGTGTGTATCGCTCTGCACAAGGTGGAGTGTATTCATAGCAATGTGTCGCACCCTCGCTTAATTGGTTGTTTGAATGTACCCATTTATCCACAGAAGGGCATCTAATTAGGGTCCTTTGACATTAGAAACAGCTTCCCCAGCTTTGGCAGGGGTGTAGATTTCAGCCAGGCTTCCCATAGCTTCGCTTAATTGACTATTATGATAAGAGTTGGGGGGGAATGCGCTCCACAGTGGAGTGGATAGATACCACCTGCAAAAACGCGCTTGCAAACTAGTTTTTGTTGCTTTTTGCATTGGCTGGAGGAGTTGTGATGGGCGGCTCAGCAGTCGTGTGTGTCTGCGGTCAGCCAGCGGGGTCAAGATGCTCCACAACACACAAGACACAGCAACGCGCTTTTATATCCTTTCATACAGTAAATAAAATAAAGGCCACTGCACCTGTTTTTTTTGCACGAGTCCTGCATCAACAAACGCTGCCTGGAGGTTATCCGTGCATTATTAAAACTACAGAGTGTTGGGAAAGGTTTTCTGCATCTTAAACTGGAAGCTGCTCCGAGCAATGCTTTTTATAATAACAATGGATCACCTGATGACATATTATGCACAGAGTGTCACGGGTGCTGACGAACACGCGGATGATTATTAGCGCACAGCTCCGTGGGGCATTTTCAGCGCATCGTTTTGCTTTTATGGTCTGCAGCGTTAATGCATTGCTCTGATGAATCTAATTTTTAGCAGCAGGAGGCAGTTGCCTTTAGTGAAAATAAAGCTCCTCCGATCAACCCGGCTGTCCAGCAGGAACAGCAACAAATCAGCGAGTAGCTTCTTTTATTGGTGGGGTTAAAGGGAGCGTGAACGGTGCGGCAGTATTCATCAGGTGGCCGGAAGCACACCTATTAATACATCTGTTTGCTGAAGATTCCCAGCAGCAACTTTATGAATTCATCAGGTGATAAAATCGCAGCATGTTTTGTTTTTGGTGCCCTCAAGTGGTCCAAAAAACACTGTTTTGACACAAATGGCAAAAAGAATAGTTTGTCTATAAATCCTTCAACTCTTTTTTTCTTTGTTTGTTTGTTTTCAACAGAGGATTCAGAACACGACAGACACTCTGCTGAACTTAACCGGACGGAATATGTCGGACTTCTTGGTGAAGACTTTGGAGAAGTCCGGTAAAACCAGGTAACTCTGTTCACACTGCTGTGTCTATTTTTAGAAGAATATGAATGAAAGGACGAAATCTTTCACATCGCTCCTCATTGCGCATGTTTCGACAAATCCCACTGGGCCGCTCTTTGATACACTTTCCTTAACCTGTCATTTCAGCGTGAAACCATTAAGCGCAAGCTGTCAGTGAGAGGAGTGATTCATTGCGAGCCTTAGGTCGATGCGTTTGTTTCCACGGTGCGGTATATGCGTGTGCTTGTACATGTGTAGCGTTTATATAAGTATGCAGAGCAAGTGCGCCCATGCATATTTGTTTGTGTGCCCACGGGTGTAATCATGAGGGCTATATTGAAACCGTCAACATGCAGAAGGCCTATAAATGCTATAAATTGAAGCATTTAATCTGCCATTTGGAAAGCTTATAACAAAAGCTCTTCAGAGTGGAGAAGAACAGCTTGACAGAGGAGTGTCTCGCGTGTACAATACACGGTCAGACCTTCCAAGGGGGTCTGCCTTTGAAAGGTGCCCATTTCCAGCTTGCACATTGTAATTAATACCAATACTTATCATGTGGACTGAAGTGAACTTTTTTAAAAAAAAAAAAACTCATCGAATTTCAAAAATATCCAATGACTTGAATCTGTAGCAGATAGATTGTGAATGGCGCTCGGAGCGTTTCGGAATGATTTAATACGGCATCCAAAATGCTAATTAGCGAGCCAGTATACAGACGTTTATCAGTAAATGAAGCAGCATCGGGACGACCGCGGCTGCAGGCCTCACGTCGCAATGTTATATCACAAGCTGACCTCGAAAAGGTTTCACTTTAAAGTAATTTCACGTAGTCGCTTTTCTGGGGCGCCTCTGTAGCCTAATAGTAAAGGGCGCAAACCGAGAAACCGAATCGTCCCCGATTTCACTCCTGGCTGAGTGCGCCTCCTCCTCCTCCTCCTCCTCCTCCACCACCATCCTTATTTCCTGTCTGTCACCGCTGCTGCGCTCAAATAAAGGCATTAATACCAAAAATATCATAAATGTTATAAAACAGCCACACAGGTCATCTGTTTTATTGGACTATATTAAGCCTGTATGTCTAATGAATGTTTCTTAGGCAATAACTTGTGACACGAGCAGAGTAATAATAGTGTTTCACATTTCTCCTATGCCCCTGATATAATGAGGACCTAAAAAAGGCAGACAGAAATAATGTTGTGAAAGCTCACAGTGGAAACTTCATGTAGTAATTACAGTGTGTGTGTGGAGGAGAGTGGATTTCCTATATGGGTTTGAACTATGCGGCATGAGTTTGTATTCGAGCTGATCTGTTTACTTATTTGCGCTACACAAAATCAGATGGATTTAAAGTGTGCGTCGGCATCGGAGGGGGTGGCACTGCTCTGGCATTAATGTGCCCGCATCTTCACTTAAACCTTCCTGATTATTTTCCTGACACTACAGGTACGGAGGGATCTCTGTCGGAGCAATCAACTCCCAAGTTCGTCTGACTGAGGCGGCAATCACGGCAGCATTCACAGACCTAAAAGGCCTATTCAGTTCAGTTCAGGTATGTAATAAATATTGGCATTCACAAAGTCAATCTTGTTGATACCACAGGATTATATGAATTCTTTTTATGATGTAGGAAAGTTGTACAATGTAGTGCAAGGCCATAAGTTGTACTCTCGGAAAATAGCCCATGGGCATCTACAAAGACACACGGAGCCTTGGAATTAGTTTTTTTCCCTTCCTGCATGTAAACTTTGGAAATAAAGAACCTCCCTCAGATCAGCAGTGTGAAATGTCTTTGCAAAGGGATTCAGTCTGTTCTGCTTTATGCACATGCTAACGTATGGTGATTCAAAATTAAGACTCATTTTAGTTACATTTTTAAAATGTTTGATATCTTAAATGCATTGCACTTTATTTTGTAGTCCGCTAATAAGATGCAAACAAATGCTACTTTGTATGAAATGAGACTAAACTGTAGAAACTCTTACTTCCTTACTGCCAGATTCTCCTTAAACACCTCACACATGAATTGCGGCTGAGTAACCACAGACAGATGATGCTGCGTGTGACCTCACCACGCTGGGTCACCGTGTCTCTGCTCGCCTGGATGTCGTTTAGATTCCTGTGAAAAGTTTTTATCCGATGCTTTGCTCCGGTACAGGTTAAGACATGTCATGTCACCATCTAATACCTGAAGCTACTCAACCTCAGGACTTCCAGACAACATCCAGGCTATGAAGGATGTGTGATATTATAACCATGTGACCCACTGTGGGGTGACTTCATTTCATAGTACAGTTTTCTTTCTTATAAGCAACAACTGCCCCTCTATATAATATATTTATAATATAATTAGAGCTCAGAGCATACAGTACTGTTGTTTAATACTGCACTGTACTCCTTGATTGGACCTTATTTTACATGCATTTGGGGTATGAGTGTGTTTGTTTGCCATCTAATACACAACATATCCGTTCTAGTTGTGTCTGGCTGGATTCAGAATGTGTCTTATTACTTTGGCGTAAATAAAACAAACCAGTTGCCGCTGAATTTGCGACAGATGCTTCCGAGTTATTCTCTTTCATCTCGTGTCATAATCAGGATACATTTTTAATGTGTCCAGTAGGATTGTTTATGACTCAGTAGCTTCTAAACTTCTCCCGTCACCACTTCCTTTTTTCAGTGTATAATAAAAACCCCAAATGCTGTCTTTGTACAGCGTTTGCTTTGATGCTCGTTCATCTGTAGGAATTACACATGAATAAACCGCAGTGCATCATCAGACCCGAGCGCTCAGTGTTTAGACCAGTCCTGTGAGCGAGGACGCCGCTTCTCTCCTGCCGAGGCTGCGGCTCGCCAGTTTGATTCTGACTGTGCCGCTCCAAACGGGAGCGTGGAGCTCTTTGTTCAGACGGCTTTGTATCCTGGATACCGGTGGTGTCACTTGCGGTGGACTTTTGGACTCCGCTGAATTCTCAAACAATTGAGAGAGACTGAATTCAAAGGAAAGAGGAGGTTTAATTTCTTCAGATCCATTTTGCTGAGTGTCCATGGCAACAAGCTGCTATTGTCTGAGCGCCGCTTTGAATGAATCCAGAAATCTTGCGCACAACATCACACAGTCCTGAAAATTCACTCGCATACCTTATTATTTAACCTTTTCATTAATGCAGCTGATTCCGCTTCAGTTTTGTTTTCTTCTGTATTCTTTAACTTCCTCACTTTGGTCACTTCACGCATCAATATTCAAACTCTGACTCATGTCTAGTATTTTCTTAAAATTCATGCCAACTCACTTGTCACCTCCTCGTGCTTCTCCCTCTCAGCCTTACTCTTGCAAACACAGAGTCTCTCATTAACATTTTAAATTCTGGACGTTCCAACTACATTGAGATCAGCACACTGCTCTGCCCTCGGGCGCCTCCGGTCTCATCCCTGCCGAGGCTCTCCCCTCTGTCTCGCAGAACCTCGACACTAATGTGGCTTTAATTTGTGCAGCAGCGATGATGTAACGCTAATGGCCGAGCATTAGCTGTCCCAGCTCTGCATTCCTTGTTATTAAAGTGCTACACCGTCCTTGGGAAATGTCTGGTTCTCTTCTGCTGCTGCTCTGCAGGCACCGCCATGTGAAACTCTTAACTGGAAGTAACGTGTTTTTGCACTCCTGGCCACCTGCACCAACTGGGAAGTGGGCTTTGAAATTTCTGTTTCATTGCATTTTCTATGTCTAGCAGGTAGAAATGGAGTTCTGAGAAGCAGGAGGTGGTGGGAATGGAACGAACAAGAAAGGCTGCACGCTTGAAAATGTATAATTAAGCCCCCCCCAAGAAAAAAAAGAGCATCTCAGAGGAGCCACTGTTTCATGTAGATGGTGTTAATGATACACAGCTCCCTGAAATGCTTGTGTAACCCATTTTTATTATTTAAATTATTCAGAAGAACAAGCCCTTAATTTAATAAACTATAAACTTCTCCCTGGCAGGTTCTCAGACACACACACACACACACACACACACACACACACACACACACACACACACACACACACACCAACAGACCCACAAACTAACACACC